>JAIPRL010004128.1:0-40834 GCA_025469235.1 Pemphigus obesinymphae
ATGCTTTAATCATAATTATGATAATTGGTATTCAAATGCAAATTTATAAAGAGCAAAACAGTTTTTTGTGTCTCCTGAAAAATTGTTAAAAATGCACATAGGTCCCTTTTAACAAATTCCCATTCATGTGGTATTTTGTCGTTTAGTATTGGAAATTACACGGAATAAAGTGTATGTCACCTACGAGGAACATTTTTATCTGCCTCGGTGTACCGAATATTTCCAGTTCATCCCCACCACTTGATATTAATTTTTCTATTGAGCCACTCAAGTTTTAAAAAGTTTGCCTCTCGGGTTTTCTCGGGGCTACTCGCTTCACTGTCGCCACGAAAATATTCGTCATCATGCCCAACCACCAACATTCTGCGCCATGCGGTGTCATGGATACGGTATATTATACTATACTCGCCATAGTCATTAACCGCTAGTCATAGCTGAATATTTTTCGGTGCACACTATTTGCGTCCCAAATTCTTATCAATAATATACTTACACATACGTCCGCGAAATATCGAATACCACAAACTGTTATCTACGGTGCACACTACTTGCGTCCCAAATCAAAATATCAATTAAAATGTATGACCTACTTGCGTCCCTATTCCCTGGTCTGAAATGATCAGCTATTCGACTAAGAATAAGTAAATTTTTGTTTTACGATTGATTTCAGCACTTAAAATTGTGTGCGGTACGAAAAGTTTAATCTGCAGTACAAAATTAGAAAGTGTATTAATCAAATCAGCCAATTTTACAATTCCACATATTATATTATATTGTTGATGGGAAAAATAAATAGGTCATTCAAAGAAAAAAATGGATTAAATGTGTAGTATGAAAATCAGAATATTTCGGGGGCTGTTTTATTTGATTCATATTTAAAATACCTACATAGATAACATAACATTACAATTTAGTAGAAAATAAATAATTATATACCTACCTAATATATAAATATTATATATATTAATAAGTTAGTTTTCTACATTTTTTTTTTAAATCTCATTTTCGTTTTTATTCATCGCTCGTAATTTTACAGCGATAATTATCAATTATATTTTCGTTTCGTTATTTTAATATTATGTTGTGTTAAGTTTTTGGTGTCTAAAAAATTTTAAAATTGTATTATCCCTATTATTTTACTTTTCGAATGATTTAATTATGAAGAATGGTGGTTATTCAGCAACCTTGGTGGATTTATTATTGCTATAAACGCATTTTTATCAAATAATATATGTACGATTAGGTATACTTTATAATATAATGACAAAATTTTGTTATGCTTTATATAGTATTTGTTCTTATCATGATCGAAATGTGACCCAATTTCTGGGACGCAAATAGGCTATCGCTTATCAATTGGTGTTATTAATGTTAACATTGTGACGCAAGTAGTGTGCAACCATATATTTTGCGCCTCGGGTGCCAGGTGCCCGCCACGGTTATCATTTAATGTTTGATATCAATAATTCATAAAAAAAAGTCTTAGCGATATTTTTTTAGAAATTTCGAAAGATGATTGAAAATGATGTAATACAATAATATAATTTAATATTATATTATTAATTATAATTGCAGGGGTTCTATTTATTGCAATATTGCGAACATTTACTACTATAGACGAGGCTGAGCCGCCACTGTTAATCTGTTCGTTCGTCAATGTCTGATTTTTCGTTTTTTTTTTTTTTTTTTTTACTGATAGTAACTGATCATCGTGAAGAATAATAGTAATGTGGGTATATAATAACAATTTTATTATTTTACGCGTACATTTTAAACTCGTTTATGTTCAAAATGGTCTGCGTCTCGCGTATAGACCTATCTCTATTACCATAATATAATGTACGCGTGTAATATGTACCTAGGTATATAATATGTCACCGCGGTTTGCCCATTAAATCGGTCGGGACGTTCTTTGAGCGCATTTAATTAAGAAATTAAGATGGCACCCGATAATAATTGTTAATATATATATATATATATATATAGGTACAGCATACATTATATATATACCGTATATTTATATCCATATAATATACCATAATATGTTGGAATGTCGACTGGAATTCTTGTCACACGAAGACTAACAACCTCGGCTATGTCTTTCAGATGCGATTCGGATATCAGCCCAAACCGCGTATATATAGGTACGTTACAAACGCGCCGCCACGAAATATATTGCACAAACGTCTTTATTATTATAATCCCACTAACGAATGTTTATTTAATTTAAAACGATTTTTTTTTTTTTTTTTATGTATATTTTTTATTAACTATTTAATATCGTAAACGTATAATAGCATTATGTTAGTGGACGGCGCACTCGATGACGCATATAATTATATGCATTGACCGCCTGCATTTGCGACTAATTATAATATGTGCGTTCTCGATATTATAGTAAACAGAGAAATAAAAAATATAATAATAGTATAATATACGATCTCCTTGGCGATATACGAAATCTCGCCGTTTCGTTAAAATAATATTATTATACATCGAAAATATATTATATTATATACATTTTTTTTCTCCTTCAAATATAATATACGTTTTATCCCTGTTTATATACATATGTTGATATTTAAATTTTTATAAGACGTGTTAAACACCTATCGGGAGAATTGAATGTAAAACACGTTGCCTTATACAACTATATAATATATATACGACATTAACAACGTGTTTTTCATTATGTCTTTATATCCGTCCTATCCGTTCTTGTCATCGTTTTACATCTGTTCCAATGCACGGATTACACGTATAATCACGTCCAGATATTCCGTCCCGAGGTGTATACCTCATCGCATCCACTAATTAATTACTATTCGATAATGCGTTCGAAGTGCGTTTCTTATTCTATAAACGAGTGCCTGCCTATATTGATACGTATATTGTACAGCATAAAACAATATATTTTATTATTTCATATTATATACATATTAAAACCTATCTAAAGAAAAAAAGGATTAAAAATTTGGTAATAGTCATTATAAAATTATATATAGTCAAAACTGCTCTAATTGTGTATTACACCTGACTATAATCATTTAGTAACACCACAACTATAAAACACTAGTTGTCAGTGGTGGATTTTGGGAGGGACGCTGCAGGGGGACGGAGCTACTCTTCATTTTTTTCAAATGTTTAACAGCGTACCCCTTAATTTATTTATCAACGAACGCAGTATTTGTTTTAATTTTTATTTAAAATTTATAATTTTTTTTTTGGAAAAATCGTGAAATTACGAAAATGAATGTTTTTTTATCCTTATCACCATAATAAATTATTTAGATAAAAAGCATGATATAAAATGTTGAATAGTTGATCTATTAAATCATATTGGTATCATATAGGTAATAAATAATTTAATATCCGTGAATGGCTAAAGCCTAAAAGGATGGCGAAATCAATGCGACACCGATAAACTTAATTTCGGTCTACAACTTCCTCGATTATTCATTTAAAAGGAAAAGTGTTAAATTATTTTGAAAGAGGAATGCTTAAAATATATGCTATCTTGAAAATATGAAACCTAACAATGATGTAAAAAAAATGTTGGAATTTTTCTATTCTATTCATGTTACCTATATAATAATTTAAATATTTTTAAAAATGTCCTCTGGTTAAGAAAATTTGGATAGGGAGTGTGGGGGACAAAGTCCTCCACGGCTTACTTTTTCTCTAATATGTCCCGGAACGCTGATTTTTAACCAAGTTCAGAGTCCGTCTTTATTTTTTTTTCAATTCAACCACTGCTAGTTGTCACATATATAGACCTTCAAATTATAGTAGATTTAACTTTAAATACCTAGTGTTATTTCAACCATGTTATATTTTTTCCGTGTATAGTTGTTGGTTATGCACTATGCGGGGTTTTTCTTATTGTTTTTTAATATTTTATATTTCTTCGTTGTTTTTAAAAATATTATTATTTAACCAAATTTAACCGTACCAAATATATTTTGAAACACTGCACTCGAAGTCACTATATTTAGTCAACTAACATCTATAACTTATTCGTATTTTACCTTACGATAGTACGAGCTGTAACTATTAAATTATAATTGAAGGGGTGAGTGGATTAATAGGCGCTAACTGAAATTTTAAAAGCTTTTCAGGAAGCCAAACAATTTTTTTTTAATTTTCGTATTTTTTTATAATCTCAAGTTAAAAAATTAAATTTTACAATATAATTTATAGGTTATTGAGTCTTTTAAATATGGAATTCATACATGTGTTTACACTAGACTTACACTAAAAAATCTGGTATATAACACGTTTATCCATGGAAGAATTTTTAAAATATTACTTTATTTTAGGGTTAACAAATTGATTTTAATAAGTTTTTTTAATAATAAAAAGTATAGAATATGTGAAACCTTTATTAAAGTTCTTACTTTTATGAGTAGTAAAATAAAATAAATATTAAATAAAGCATACAAATAAATGATATTAATATTAAATAATATAATAATATCACTGATAATTTATAAAGGAAGTATTAAGTATAAAGTATTGGATATCAACATCTTTATCTACTTGAAATAAAAGTAATATTATCGAATAACACCTTTATCAATTTTATATCTCTGTAAATAATTGTATAATATTGTCCATAATATTTTAATACACGGTCTATTTTAATATAACACTGTAATTTCATCTACGTGATAAAAGCGGTTTTTGAAAAAATGTCACTTGACACCTTTATCCACTTACTATTTATTTCAATTATAACTTAATTGGATACAATTCGATTAAAATTATTTAATGATTTCCAATCGGAGACTTGTACTTATCGATTAATTACATCAGTTAATCAACATGTGCATTTCAAACTCTAATATGAAGAAAATATATGAACCATACTTTTGACTCATGACTCTTTTTACAATTCCTTGCATCTTTTTATCTGATTAGTGGTTTTTGTGAAAATAATGGACTATTAGTGATAGCCTGAATGATGCTTTGTGCTCTAAATAAGTGACTACTATATAATAGAGAATGATGTTCATGATTGTGAGGGTTGTTTTTTATCATCGTTGATAGCATTCGCAAAATAAATGTTATACCTAATAATAGATTTTATTACAACGATATTATAATAGAATTTTGTTACTATTTAGTATATTATTATATAATTTATTACATACACATATTAAATATTTACCTATAATATGGATCCTAAACGGAGTTATGAATGTAGGTATTAGTTTTAAGTTGTAAACACATATATTTTATACAATAGAAATAGTATAGTCTTCTCTACACTATTAGAATCTTTGGATATAGGACTTTCTGATTTAGTGGTGATAGTATATTTTATTAATATGGTACACCACGATTGCGTATGGTTCATATCGGATATACTCAAACAGATTTGGTGAGGGGGAGGGGTACGACTAATTTCAAAGGTATTTCGAATACCTACTTTATGATAATATTAAAATTTTCAAAGTATTTAGAACAATTAAGAACAAAAAGTATTCCAAATATTTTTAGAATATTTTTATACATACTACATTTCAATAACAAAATTATTAAGTACTTATCTAATTATTATATTATTATTTAATCGAATATTAACAGTCATTACATTTTTTGTCTGATAACTCTATATAGGTATTCATTATACATTTCCAAACTATTTATATTGGAAATTGACAACAGCATAATAAAACATTTTCTTTTAAAAATGTGATTGGAACCATAAAAAGTTCCTTTTTAAAAGATAAAATGCATTTAAAAAGTATTTTAATAATAATAATAATAATTTTTTTGTACCTACATTTTCTAAAATCATGGACAAAGTTATGATCGCAATCTTTATAAAACTCATATAATACCTTATTTAAAACGACATATTTATGACAGAAAATAAAATGTTTAAATGAAAATATTGCATGCGAAATCATTTGATTTTTGTGGGTCATTGTGATAGTTCATTGTAGCGAAAAAAACATATATAAAATTATATTTTCAGAAAGGTATATCGTGTTATTTGTGTGCAATCATATTTCAACGATAGCATACCATATATAATGTTATATAAATGCACTGTTTTTCGAAATGTACAATTTTGAAACTTAAAATGAATGCTAAACATATTTAAACTAAGAGTTTTAACTTTCAACATGGTATGTCATGATAAAGATGTGCAAATTAATGATTACAATTAACTCAAATTAGTCATGTTAAATTAAATTAAAAACCTTCGGTTAAATGTTAATAGTTAAAAAAACGCCACATCCCGAAAAATATTCTATAAAACTATATAGTTTCGTACTTTAAGTATTATATTTGCTACAATAATCGCACATAATTAGTTTTAATGTCATAATATCAATAAAAAGCTGACAACATTTACTAAATTTTGACAAAGCCATTTTTATTTGATGTTAATATTGTATTTTATATAAGCAATTTAAAATTATAAAATGCTCCAATTTTTATCATTAAATCATTACAGTTGTAAAATTGGTACTTAAAAAAAAAATTCTCTGTCAAAAGTTAAAAAAAAGTTATCTTCTTTTATTTGGTGCCAATATTAATGATACACGATTATTCCGAGAGCCTTACAACTTGAAATACGATGGTATGTGTAGGTATACCGGTAATATGTTTTCTTTAACAAATATCGCGACTACACATTAATGAATAGTGGTACAACACGGGAATATTGTATTGTTTAAATATTTTAATTTGTTTGATTTTCATTTTTCTTAAAACAATAATTAAATTCTTAAAATGTACAGTTTAGCATACCTACGCTTAAAAATTTCGCAATGCAAACATACAATAAGTATATATTATATATTATCGACCATATTATATTGTATTCGAAAACACGATAAATATTATTATTTATTAATATTTACTTTGTTCATGAAAATTATATTAATATGATAATTATTAAAAATTAAAATTATAGTTATCTTTCTAGAGTACAAAGTGCCTATACAATATATATATATATATATATACACACTAGTGTATAATAAGAATTAATCAATCAATAATATAATTTGGATACATATTACGGTCAGTTTTAGTCATAATAAATGGTTTATGTATATAATAATAACAATATTATATTATAATATCGTTTAAAAAATTATTACTATGCTATTATGTGGACATTATGAAATATGGAACAATAATTCGTTATCACTGTTTTTACATCTAGTATAATGTAATGACTACATTATTATACATAACTTGTACTTAATTTAAAATGTTCATCTATCGGTGCGGTGGTCCAAAATAATTGCTTCGTCGACGGGTAATAATCATATTATTATATTATATAGTAACTGCAGTATAAATATCTATGTATACCTACGAATAATGCGTGCAAACGACCGTTTATTTTCAAGATAACAACCATTTATACGGTTATTATTTAGATAATAAAAAAAAACATTTATACACTAACCTTGTTCCGATTGTCGTTTGTGTCTCGACCCGATAGTATATACATAATAATATTATATTATTATCGAGACTGCGCGCACGTATGATGTCCTGCACGTGATGCCTAAAAACCGACCACATGACTTGTTTTACAATCATATTATGATACATGCACATTAAAAATCAAAATAATAAATAATAATCGCTAGCACGTATTTAATGGGCCTAAACCCTTATGAACTATTATTGCCCGAAAATATCACTATATAGCAGTAGTTCTTAGCTACTTAAAGTCTGTTTGTGTCCGAAAGAAACCGTTTTCATTTTCCTTCTTTAACGAGCAATATCCATCACGTTTATGATTTAGGTATCTCTACCTATACGCGTCATATTATCGTGCTTGTTGCGTTATTCGCATAACCCGGGATCAATGATCTATTTAATATATAATAAGAGTTTTTAAAAACAATAATATTAATCAGAGCGGAGGCACGTGTTATATTACAGTGATGACGGTTCTAGTTATAAAGATCGTGATTAATTTAATAGTTTATATTCGCCTATTTTGTCAATAATAATAATAATAATAATAATATAGCAATTAATAAATATTTAAATTAAATAATTATTGCATATATACGTACCTATATAAACTAAAAATAAATTTTAAAAACATGACGTCATAATTATTATGCATTTAAGTGTTTAAAATCGAATAAAATTCAAATAATTATTATTGTTATTTGTTGATAATGTGGAAGCTCTTAAAAAATAAATAATAGTTTTTATTTTTTTCAGTTTCTTTAATTGAACTTTAAAAAATAATCGCATTACTCGTAAACTAAAAATCCAATCATAATCCAACCCAAAATATTAAATTACAATATATTAAAAATCATTTTCAAAGCAGAAGTCTAATTTTTATTATTATTTAATCAGAAACGTACTTAATTAATAATTATTTATGATAGTTGGTTACAAATATATATCCAGACTTTTCATAATAGATCGGCTTCCTACTAGGATTTTTTTTAATATTAAAAATTCAATCTAGTAGGTATATACGTATAATATATATATTATCTAAATGTATTAGTTGGTAATTAAAAAAGCTATAATAGAAGTAATATTATTATTTATTTGGTACTTGAAGCAATGATAATAAGAGTCAATAATTGTTTTGATATCGAAGCGATGTATGACGTTATGACTATATGACTATTGACTATATTACATAATATAGTATAACATATGAAGTTTTTATTCAAGAAACTATTGGAAAAATCGAAAAATGCTTTGTATAGGATATCATCTAGAGTCGAATTCCTATCGATATCATAATTAAATATCATTGTAAAATCAATAGGTTCCTGGCTACGCTCAGAATCTAAAATTAATTTTTAGAATTTCGAGGTATTTAATTAATACAAATTTACTAAAAATCTATTATGAATTATATGGTTTTAAGATGTCTAAATGTTTGGTAATTATTGGAAGCCAACAAGCCATTAATTAAACATGCGTTTAAATACGATTATTAAAATCAAATTGATTGCACCGACCAGTGGAAGATTTTCGACTCTTTTCTTGTGGAGGGGGGGGATTATAAAAAATGTTTATTTTATTTTATAAATTTAATTATGTATACATTTTATAGAATTCATAGAGTTCTGAAGAGGGGGTGGTCCAGTACCCATAGGTCTCTCATAAAACCAATACTGCCTCCTGCCCCTAATTGATAACATAGTACTATATAACTTTTAAGTACCTATATAGGATAAAAATAGATAATAGATATACCTATAATCGACCAAAAACTAGTTGAATTTTTATATAGGTATCTGTAAATATAACCCGAAAAAAAAATAAATTCTCCAAAATAAATATATTTACCTAGATATATAATTTTGAGAGTTCGTAATTAGTGAAATATATTTCGGAGCCATAATTTTCAAGATTTTTTTTGGTTTATTGTAAATTGAATTCTGTACAATAATCGATAATATGTTCGATTTTTTCACAAATAATAATTAGGTAAGTATACTAATTATTTTTTTTCAGTAAACAACAACGATTTCTAATTAATTCTAATTAATAACATTTTTTTGTCGAAATCGATAAGTCGATATAACAAAATTTTGGAAAAGAAATCGTCTTAAATTTGCAATTTTATCGAAGTAATATAAACATAATTATTTTAAGAAAATACAATTTACAAATATTCATTTACCTGGTAAAAAATGAGTAAATCTTTGTAGGACGCACACATACTATATGACATTATACGAGTATATTATTCTAGTTATGATCTACGCAGTGACGTCATGAGAACGTTTTTCCAGGATACTTGACCTGGCTATATAGTTTTATGGCTGACTGAGTGTATTTTTCTATTATACCGAGTTTACACATAATAAAATATATTATAGAATCGTAGGGATGATATAAAATCAGCAAACGACGACAACGTTTTTTCGTTATTTGTGACAAAGAAAATGGTAGGTAAGCTCCAATAAATTCGAAACTCTTAATACTTATATATCGACCTATATGAGACAAAATATTATCGTTTTTTTAAACTAAGTGTTCACTGTTCATACTATTTATGATACAATAATTGACAAATTATATTAAGTTTAAAATTCAAAATTTATGATTAGGTACTGGAAATTTTAAATCACTAATATAGTAGTCATTATCGTGTTCTACTGTAACTTGAATGTAACCATAAAATTTGAAAATGCATTATGGAATTGTTGGTTTTATTAGATTTATTAAATGGTGATAATATAGGTACCTATCATATTTAACTAAACAGTCAACTATTAATAATTGTCGGCATAAAAAGGATACAAATTCAATATTTTCTTTGGTTATATTAATTTATTATAAACTATTAAAAATATTGTGGTGACTGAGGGTTACATTTTTACACACTAAAGAGGATAAAATAATTATTTATGAAATTCTATTTCCAAACAAGATGACTCGGGAATGATGACTATTCCGGAGAACTCAATTAGATTTGGTTTACTAATGATATTTTTTCTTTTAGATTTTGAGCGTAGCAAGAAATGTATTCGTTATTAATAATGATATTTTTTTAATTACTTAAAAAAAAAAAATTGGGTAAAAGGAAATTAGTAGTTTTCAAGTAAAGAGCTTTCTTTGATTCGTGTTTTTTTTATATATATATTTGTATAGGTAAATTTTTTTGGATAACAAATCTTATTATAGTTTTGGAGTTCTAAAAAGGTCAGTTTTTGATTTTCTCAGTATAGTTTTCTTAAGCGTGAAGGAAAACTATCAAAAATAACGGAAAGATGTTATAAATCGAAAAATAATATTACACTGATGTTCGTTTAGATTCATTTTATCGGACATTCCGTACGTCCACCATCAGTAGGTACCCTATAAGACGATCTTAATGCTTCCGTTCCTACTGATTTGTATAGGGTCTCCTATTAACTTAACTATTTTTTTTTTTTTTTTTTTGTATAATGTTAATGTATATATATATATATATACGTATAGATACTCTCATTTCGCTATGTAAAAATAGTTATTAATCATATAATACGGACTGCTTCTTTCAAAGATAACTGCCAAAACGGGAAAATTCTACAGTCAGGCGCTGCAGGTGACGCGGTGCAGTGCAACACGGACGAATAAATAATATTATGTTAAATCGATCAGCTCACGTAGTATGTCCACGGTACTTGACCATAGGTTTTTATAATATATATATATATATAAGATATTCAGAAGACGTATATCCGAAGATCGATTCGATTTGGTCCGCATTTATATTGTGTACACATCTCTAAAGTGTTGTTTTTCTCGGTCATAATAATGTATAAGTATACACAAAACCGACGCGAACCGGAGACACCGTGTCGACGGACGGCTCAGCCTCAGCTCCTACACGCAGTCGTATAATATTATTTACTCGTCTCTCTCTCTCTCTCTCTCTCAGGCCCCGTCTTTCTCGTTTTCACTCCATTTCTTATATATTTCTCTTTATCGGCCAGCACTCCGGGAAGTTTATATATTCTCTCGCGGTATAGTTAACCGTCGTAAAAATTATGGGAATTACCGCGGAATATCCGCATGAATAAGGCATCGGCCATCGTCGCCATTCAAACCGTACAAGCATGGTATCTATCCGCACCAACAGGCCACAATCTTATACGCATTATACGTCTGCCATTGGAATTTCTTTCGTATACATTGTAATAAGTACTTATACGTGCATACACATACACACACACACACACACACACATATATATATATATATATATATATGTTCGGCTATAACTGCACACGTGGTGGCCCCATCGCGATAACGTATTGGTTCGTGCGCCGTTAAGTATTACGCGCGAAAAACGGGATGAAATACGATTAGAGACGATTCGGGACTTATTCTTGAATCCATATGGTTGAAATATACTATAGGTTATTGCAAATAGCCTCCATATTGTTATCACAAAAATAAAACGGCAGAGTAAGAGTAAAGTTTCTTATCGTTACCGCAGAATGGCTATCGATTATATAATATAAAATAGTAGTTAAAAATATATAAGAAAGTTATATATATTATTATCTTATAATTTATCAGCCAATCAAAACATCGCCCCTTACGCTGCCATTTTAATTTCTTCAAGTGATAAAACTATAGAGCGGGGGCACAATACGCTGCAATAACCTAATATATTTCAACCATGCGGACGAGATCCGTACACGGAAAACGTGATTTCCACAGAAGTTTTCACATGATCGCCAAAAGTCGTATTCTCGAAATATTTCCGTGTACGCAATTGTTCTGTCATGTGGAAAACTTTCGTATAATCGCTACGGATGGGGGTAGACCGTGTGGAAACCGATTTCCGTAGGTACCTATACGAATAAATGAATTATCGTTTATCATTAGGCAGGATTTTATCAATGTTATATTATTAAAAATCTAAGTCATAATTATTACCATAATAATTGTATTATATCTATATACCTAATACTTCATACAATTTTATCAATTTTATTTTTAAATAGGTATAATGATGATTATAATAAAGGAATAATAATAATAATGGAAATCCACAAACCTATAAGTGTTATAACTTATAAGTGTCGTGAACTTCAAAACATAATATTATTTACGTTTTCGTATTAAAAATCTATATTTAGTATATTTATCAAAAAATTTCAAAGTAAATATTATATTGGATATTATGTAGGTATGTACCTACTACTCAATTATTATTATAAATTATTATCGTACCTATCTATATTATTTAAATATTCGGATAAATATTAGTTTATCTTTATAGTTCACCTATATTGTGTATATTAAGGTGCTAAAATCGGCCACTTATATATAGGTATATAATACCAACATTTTTTTAAAAAAATTTTATTTTGGAATAAATATATAAAAATAAATATACATTTTAATTCGCAGTAATTCAGTTACTTTAATATGTATTATACTTACCACTTGAGTCAAAAAACAAAAATAATGAAAATGGGACTGTTATAGGACTATATATTACTAATGGAATTATTAAATAATATAGGTAATAAAAAAATTTTAATTTACAGCTAATTCGCGTCATTTCTATTTTATTGTAACAAAATGTACGATATATTATTGGACATTTATCAGTGTCACCAAGATAATTCACTTATATTTGCAGTCTGATAGTAATCCGTGTGGAAATATTTCCGTGCATATGAAAATGTTTTCGTACACGGAAAGCTTTATTTCAAGAATACAATTTTTCGTCCGTGTACGGAAATCTAGTCGTATGGATCTTTCGTATACGGATCGCGCGTCCGTATGATTCAAGAATAGACCCCGAGGATCGGGGACGAAACGATTTGACGATATTATTTTGCTCGTTCACAATTATACGCGTCTATAGAATATGTTCGATCGACTAAAAAGGAGAAATACCCATGTATTGCAGGTAAAAATTTACGTACAATTATTAGTGGTTTACCTCATCATGTACCCTGCACGTCACCAGAGAAAAATTGAAAATACGGCACTGCCCTCATTGGAAAATTATAATGACCGATACTTGAAATTTACACCGAATATGTATATTATTTACTGAACAAAAACATGTAGGTCTATTGACGTGGTAAAAATTTCAAAAACTTGTCTCGTTTTTAGTATTTTTTTTTTTTTTTTATATAAAATTATTAAATTTCATTGTATACTGTATACACTTTTTTTTTCTTTTTTTGGGCAAAACGAGTTGAATAAGGATTAATTAATATAATATATGTTTGTGAAATAGTCTTGTTACAGTCGTTACTGTCCGCCGTATATCCTATTAAACCGGTCGCGCTCATATCTTATCTTAATATTATGTTATTATATTGTTATTATTATTACATTACGTCATGTCAGTGCGTGTACTTATAATGTGTATAATAATAATTAATATATATATATATATATATAATAAGTATAATAAACGAATATTAATAAATTGACCTTATCTTTCCTTTCTTTTTTTATTCTTGGCAGAGGGCTTAACCCGAATCCCCTCCAGTATGCTTCTTGGCTACTGACTATACCCATATAGGTACCCCATAGAATATTCACGTGAATAAAAATACTATAGATAAGGAAAACAATCTATAAAATCATACATGCATATTGCATATCGACATAGGTATAGTAAATATGCAAAATAATAATAAAAAAAGCCGGTCAGTAGGGGGTGGAAGCACTTCGCTCGTTGAGTAGGATACTGATGGTGGATATATTGAATTTGAAAGCAATGATTAATCATTTATTTCTAAAAAAAAAATTCCGAGCGAAGCCTCCATGCATAATACTTGAAAATTACTGTGGATTATTATACTAACTACATATAATAATATGATAATATTATATAATATATAATGAACAAAAAATGTTGAAAAACGTGCAGAAAGTTATTTGGATGTAAAGGGAATTGAACTGAGGACCTCCCGCATGACAACACTAGACTATAATAATTTTTTAAAACTATTTGTTAATTTATAAAACAGTTTTTTGTACCTCCTGGATAATTTGAAAAAGTCGATATGTCTGGTTGTTGCCGCCGGGTCTTCAATTTTATACAAATTATAACACTTTTGAAAAATATAAAAAAATCTTTTAAACAAACATGATAAAGCCGTTAAATTTCAATTCAATATAACTTTAAAACCGCTACATTCTGACTTCACCACCATTTTGTGTTTGATCAAAAAATAAATATTTTTCGATAAAAAAAAATTAGAAAAATTAAATTCTCTTGTAAAGTAGAAAAGTTATATCTATTATAAATTAAATGTCTTCAAATTGAAAATTGCCATTAATAGACCAAAAATGAGTAAACATTTTCAACATTTTTCTGATTTCATAATGTGCTAATATAAGTATTTTGCTGAAAATTTCAAGTTTAAAGATCTATTATTTCTCCAAAACAAACATTTTATACCGAAATGTAGAAAAATTTAAATGGGGAATTAAAAAAAAATTTTAATGGCTATTAAAAAATATTGTACGTACCGATTATTAAAATTTTTTGTATGTAGATAGAATGGCATATTTTTAACACTGTGCTAAAAACTAAAATTAAACATGTTATGAATTAAATGTTTTAAATTTTAAAATTATTCTAAATAGCTTAAAAATAGGTAAACATTTTCAAAAATATTTTTTATTAATATTTTACATATATACATTTGTGGTAAAAATTGCATGCGTGTAGCTTATATTTTCGAAGTATATTCGATAATATATAGACATATTCTTAATATATTGGGTTTTGAAAATATTTACAAATGTTAAAAATGTTTGTTGACGCGTTTGAAACTATTTACGGTGACAATGAAGTCAGTTTTTTCAAGTCCATCAGGTATCTGAAAAATTGCCAACAAATTGTGTAAGCATTATAAATATGGTTAATAAACACATTTGTATAAACAAAATAAATCTTAACTTGATTTATATTATATACTGTACATAATATTATTACACATATACCGTAAATCCCTCATTCTTCTTCCGGTATTTCATTTTCTAATTTTCATACTGATTTTAAAGGGATAATATTTCCACTGATTTCTCTTCTCACATTTACTTTTGATTTATCAAATCCGTATATTAGTATTCGTTCAAGTACACAATTGTCATTGTATATTATAATATATATTTGTCTATATTATATTATTTTATCATGTTGTATTTAATAGTCAAGATGTGATTTTTTGTGACTTTTCATTTCGTGACTTATTAATGCATTTTTAGGTCATGAGTCTGATTAATTAGTGGAAATTTAAAAAACAAGCTGCTGCTATAAATTTTTCGATGTTAAATCATTAAAATTGCACGTTTGACACGATAATATCCTGAAAGGCGAATTTTGAGTTTACTCGGAAAAAATTGTCAAACTGGCAATTTTCTCAAAAATTACATGGAAATTTCTGAACGACATCTCTAAAGTACCATCTATGTTCGATCTCCACATTTTTGGACAGATCTATACCAGACTTTCGAAGCACTTTTATCTTCACACAAAAAGTAACGAAAAAACCACACCATTGTAAAACCATAGAATAGCTTCTATAATATAATAATAATAATAAAACGATAGATAATGCATCCCTTAACCGTACGGAAACGCCGCATAAAACAATCGCGGCCAAAGTCGTTTGGACACACGATTTTATATTATTTTATATTGGATTTCGTAATAAACAATCGATTAATATAGGTATCTATTCACCCGAGACAAATTATTATTATTTTTAAATTTTCGGAAGTTTCGATTTATATATAGACGATAGGTCATAGAGTGAAATTCTAAACTACATCATGTGAATATATATATTATAAATTACGAAGGTCACAAATATAATATATATCTTTTTCTTTCCTACTACAAAGAGTAACATTATATTATTACGTATAGTACACCATGAACACATTAATATCTCGACTTATATACGAAATGGCGTTGTTTTAGGACCCTTTTCGACGAAAAATGTTCCAAAGTCTCCTTCCGGCGTTTTAAGCGCTTGTTTCCGACTACTATTATAATACTATATAAATAAATTCATACATACAAGTGGTGTTCTTTTTTTTGAGAGGGGTTTATGTCTATGATTAGTCTTAAACAACTTATAACCTTTTTGAGAACACAATTATTCGTTTTAAATTTTACATGCTATTATATAATATAAAAACAATCAATATTTATGCAGATTATTAACATGATATAGGTCAATTTCACAATTCAAAAACATATCGTTTAATTTTATCAATAAATAAAAAGAAAACTAATATCAAATAATGAATTTTGTCCACTTTTACATAGAAGATCTCTATGTGGTGCATTTATAGAAATTTTCAGCTGCATTTTTTATTTATTTTTTGACACGTCAAAAATTATTTACACGTCATTACACGAATTGAAATAAGTGGCCATTTAAATTGTTAACTTCTCTTGAAGTTGTCATGTTATATATACAAAAAAAAATAAATAATAAACGCTACCAATAGTGGGCACTCTGTTAGAAAAAAGTTTAACTGTATATATAATATGGTTTGTGTATATTCTACTTAATCGCGTTATTCTACTGTCGATATTATAACGTATTATTGTTGTTATTTTTTTCCGTTGTAGTATAGCTTTACTATCTATATATGTCTATATCAACAAGTTTCACCGAAAATAATAATAAAAAAATAAAATAAATGTATTTGAACAGTGTAACCAAACGACTTATATACGAAATTGTACATTATGATACATAAGTAACGGCACTCGGGAGACTCGTAAGTCGTTACCTCTACATTCTATACAATATATATTTTGTGATAGACTGAAAATGGTAACGTTTTGAAGATATTTCTGAAATTGCAATTTTTTTAGTAGGATAAAACGAAAGTGCAATCACTCCTCGGGGATTTTCATACATAGCCATATATTCCAATCTGGATATCCAACACGGTCGTATATAGTACAATTGAGAACACTGATGGGGTGCATGTCGACGAGAATTTCATTTTATAGTTGTACAATAAATACGTTCAAAATGTCGCCTGACGTGTTCCGAAAATAATTATAAAATCACTTGTCGAATTTCATGCACATATTATATATTATATAAAAATCGATTTGACTTATTCTGGAATAGGTACTTACAGGATGGAATAAAAAGTATAATAAAAACAAAATCAACACAGAATAGGAAAATAGTTCAAAATTAAAGTTCTCATTTGTACGATGTTATATGCGATGGAATAAAGAATTTGAAGAGAAGGGATTTTTTTTTCTTGATTTCGCTGTCAGTTCTAAAATGACTGTTTTCACAATATTTCTGGGTTCATATATTTAGGCAAACAAACATAGATATAAAATTGAATGTCTAAACTCTAAACAATCGTGGTATAATACGATACATTACGAGAAGGGATCTAGATGGGTGAATACTGAGTACATATTTTATCAGATTAAATAGTTTTAAAAGGATGACTAGATAAAACTAATTATAGTAATATTCAATAATATAATAATAATATATATTAATAAAATATAATAATATAACATAGTGTATTATTAATAATTTAAAATTTTAAAGAGAATCATTGCATTGAAAAAATGATTCTGTGCAATTTGAAGTATTTATAATAATGCGATATTGGAAAAAAAAATAGTTAAAGTATATAATATAGTAGCGTAAATAGTTACACTTATTGAAATTACTAGAAAAATTGAAAATTGATTTCTTTAAAGTACCAATTAGAACCAATTTGCTATTTATTCCAAAACTCCTACTCTATTCCTCTATTCCTCGTCGAAAAATTGCTTATAACACCATTGTAAAACCACTATAGTGCATTTCATGAAATTAGAAACTCGATTGTGATACTTCTCATATACTATTTTCAGTAAGGCTACATAAACTTGTATGTAAAAATATGTGATAATTTTAAAATGCTCGAAATATTTGGTGGTTATCATTGGTTATGTTTTATTGGTATCATTGGAGTGTGTGCGTTCGTTTATCATATTTATAATATTAAGATACCTCGAAATACCGAAAATTGTCTATGAAACGCTCCACAGTTGAGTTTCTAATTTAAACTACGATTTAAAAATATATTTCTCCTTTCCACCACTCATTTCACGTGAAAATAATGTTGAATTTTCGGTATCACTGGTGGGCACGGATTGGCGGCCATTAAAAAATATGTTGGAAATCATTTGATAATTGTAGACATATATAAAATATGTATTAAATCAGAGGCGTCATTCAGTTTTTAAATAGAAATGTAAATATTTGAAACAGGCCAATTTTATGTTCCACCCGAATATTTTTAATGTAAAAATGTCATTGTAAAAAAATGTATGGTCTATTTTTAGGAGGATTTTAACAAAACTACATATTGTCATCCTATAGTAACGGCCCCTAATCACCCTATCCCTATGAGTACACGTGTATATTTTTAAAAATTAAGTTAATAGACAAAAAAAAATAATTTGCAGGCCACTTTTTTCGTTCCATCAGACGTATGGATGGCGCAATAGCCAATGTAGGCAGTGGAATGGCTTGATTAGTTTTTTCAAATTTTTAAATATTTGAGCAAATGACGCCCCTGAATTATATAAATATATCGAATAGTATTTTATCGCTTTTAGAAAAAAAATTAACAATTTTTCAGGGGATTAGCAATTTAAGATAGGTATCATTTTTATTTTTGGGTAAAAATTTTGTTTGAAGGAGTTTACATGTAGTCTTAAGTCGAAATCCAAAATCATGACAGAATTTTTGTCAGAAGAAGTGTTACATAGTAAAAAAGTAAGAATGCAAAAAATATAATGTTTAAACTTTTGTAGGTACATCTTGTTGTTTGTATTAATATAGTTATCGACGGGAGTATACCTTAAGGAACTATATATTAATTGAATTTATAAAAATATTTGCAATTTCTACTGATTTCTTATAACATGTTGATCCATTATATATTTAATCGGTTTCATATACCTAGCGTGTTGGCGTATCGGCTCTGCGCTGAATACAACAATAGACTAAATAAATATTCACGTGTTTGTATACTAGCACATTATATGTTTTACACGACAACGTGTCGCAGTAACAGTATTGCACGTACCTACTGCAAAAGAATTGAAAAAAAAATTGAGAAAAATACAATAAATAATTTTAGATCGACGAGATTGACGGGATGAACAATAGGCGTAGGTATTATATTTTGTGCCGAGACGGTGGTGGATGGTGTTTTTTTTATTTTTTTACCTTATCGTTTTTTCCGTTTCTTATTCACCGCAGCCGGTGCACAGGACGTTTTTGATAAATGGTCGTCATTGTAAAATAATCTGGTCGAAAAAATAACAATCCGAAGGTTGTTAATTCCCCGCACAAATAAGTGCCGGGGCGAACACACGTATATACGAAGGCGACAAAATGTAATAATATTAATATGATGGCAGAAAAAAATACGTACCTACATATATCTCGAGAAGTAAAACGGGTTTTCGAAAAAATAAATGTGGAATATCCTATACGTTGTAGGCAAAAAAAAAAAAAATAAAATAAAAAAATAATACAGATCACATTAATAAGTCATTGGGTGGAATACGTATTCGTTTTACGCATTCTTCCTGGGACACTGGGACACACAATCGTGTTTCTCTTTCAAAATATTATACGATACCACATCATCGATCGTCACGCTAAGTGCACAATTAACCATTGATGTTATTTCGTAACATAAAAAAAAAAATAAAATAAAATAAAAAATACAATAAAAAAAAAATAAATAAAAACTTATTTATTTGACATTTTTACTATATTTTTTTTCGTCATATTTTGTAAATATATGATGATATATAAACATATAAATTGTCAAAAATACTTTTAGAAATTATTTTTTAATTTCAAACACATGTTTAAATCCCCATTATTTATTAAAATATAAATTATAAGTGTCTAAATAAGTATTTTGAAAATTTACTGATCTTTATGGCTCCCTATACGTGAATTACATTAATTGTGCAAACATTTCGGAGGAAAATGTGATATCAAAACTTGTTTTTAAAGAATACAAAATACAATTATACATAAAATAGTTTTAGTTTAAGCGGATTTTTAAAATTATATCACTTAAGTGTCATCATTAATAATGAATATACATTTGTAGGCATATCCTGCAGTTTTTATTACTCTTGGACTATTATTTCTAAAAATAATAATAGATTTTTCAGTAGGTATTCGAAGATCTAAGCTTTCCAATGTATCCTTAAAGGAGAAAACACATACCTAGTAATATGGTCCTATAAATGTCATCATTGCTTTGGAGAACGGCTGAAAATGTGTTTTGGTGATGATGAAATTATCGTTTGTGATGTAATTATTCGTTTAAATAAACTGAAAATTAAACTATATTATTATAATATGTATAATATATTTTGGATCCTATGTAAACAAATTTTGGCTAAATTGTATGCCATTTTTTTTATTAACTTCCTAAATTAGATATATATTTTTGTCATACACATCAGTGGTGTCCAGAAGAATTTTCCAGAAGGAGGATGGATATGTTTTCCACAAAACGAGCCATTTTACACTAGGCTTCATTTTTCGTACCCTATAATTTATTTATGTATAATGTATGTACAATTGTTTAAATTTTACTTCAGTCCTATTAAGTATTTTTTTTAAGAATAAAAACTTAATTTTAGATGTTAGATGTACGTATATATATAGAGACCAATAAAAATAGATAATATGTGTATTTTTGACAGTTGATAAACATTAGAATAAATCTTGGTAAAAATTTAGGTCAAGAGGGGATAAATGGGGGTTCACGTGTGTACACGCTCCTGACATCCGTATTATGAACGTGCAGAGAATATTAAAAATTCCCAGGACTTCATGATATGGGATATCTACTAAAGGCCAAATTCAATTAGCTCTATAAACTGGTTTTTACGATATTGTATGACCTACATTTTAATCTTTATTATTACTTATCAATAAAACTATATTAAAAAATATTTAAATGATCGTTTTAATGTATATGTATGCAATTTTGAAACATTTCAATAAACAAGGTTTTTTGACGATAGTAAGTTCGTTATGTACAAAGTATTTAATAATATTTAGCATGTATATAGATAATAAATGAGAAGTAATTTATTGTGAAAACGAAAATATATAATGACTACATATACCTACTATAATATTTCGTCAAGTCAAAATATGATATTTCAGATTGTCCACGATGAATTATTTATCAAATGTATTACATTACCTATATAATAAATATTATGTTTATTAAAACATATTAACCAAAATGTAAACAGTATAACTTGTTTACTAGTTAAGTCACTTTTTTATTATTATAATTTGTACAGTCTATTAATACAGCTGGTTATATTTTAAACTCGAGATAAGAGTATATACGAGTGCAATAAAAATTAGTGTAATAGTGTAAAAGTCGGTAATTATTTTGAAATATGTTCGCTTTTATGCGTTCGATTTATTTTTACGATAGTTTGTCTTTGTTTTTGTGTAATAGACGTAAAAAATGTACGCGACATCGTTATATAATATATTATATATTTCCACGCAAATAAAAAATACTCGACGGAGTTTTTTACTTTTAATCTTGTAAAATTAGCAAATTATACATTTGATATATATTAAAGCAACAATTATATACTTTAAATCGCAGTACGTTTTAATGGGGCTGTGCATTTTAATATATATAATATATATTTGCATAATAGGTACATGTCGACAAAACCAATTGTGCATATAATACATACAATTATAACCGGTTTTAATAAATACTTCATATAAAGTATTTTATAGATTCTTAATAAAGTTGTTGAAATTTGGGAACCAATTAGATTAAAATACGAGTTCGAGAATACATAAATAATATTGTTAATTTTTTTAAAAGACGATAATACGTACGTTTAATCACCTGTATAATACATATATAAATATGTATTAAATGATAGCCCCATAAAAATATATTTAAAAATTCTAAATTTTGATCATATAATATTTTATTTGACCTTCTCGAAATGTAATTTAATACGCTTAACAATATCTGCAGCTTCTTTTACAAACATTATCGTGTTACTATCCTCGGGTTAAAAATAATATTAAGAGTTTAATCGTTAGTTAATGTCTAGAAAGTTTGAAATATTTATTGTGTTTATAATTCATCAAAAAGGTACTGACATACATTAAATTATACACTATACACAATACACATATATGCTTCTATATATATGGCTACTATTAAGTTTAAGCATTTCTTTATATACATTTTGTGTGAATAAAATAATTTGAAAGTATGATAAAATTAATTTGTATACATTTAAATGCAATTTGATTAATTTCCTTAAAATTTTTAAACATTTTTATGAAATATAAAGTATTAAAGAGTTATAATATTTTTATAGATATACGTACGGAAGATATGTATATTTATAGCGGTTGTATCTAGATACTTTTATATCTGTATATGTTAAATATAGTTTTATGTCTTCTTTTTCTTCTCCTTTCCTTCGCCTTTTCTCTCAACAATTTAGGGTCAGTCACCCTAGTTTTACATTTCCACTTAACTTTATAATTTTATTTACATATCTATTATAAAAGTGTGTAATACATACTACCTAATAATTTTATCTCTTTAACAGCACGATAAGGGTAGATGACCCTTATATCTTATTTTATTCGAATGAATATTATGTCAGATTAATTAGAAAGTAAGAGTAACAACATTAAACGTTAAATTAGCAAACCGGTATAATATTATCGTAACATAAAAATGAAAATATCTTAAAATTATTCATTTCTACATGTCTATTTTTTTTTTTGACTTATTATATTTCAACCTGAAATAAAAAATTTTGAAAAAAACAATAATAGTAGAGAAAAGAAAATGTAGATTTATGTATACAATTTTTCAATTAGATTTTTGACTAAAATATATTTAAATACTGTAATATGTTATTCATTAGCTCTAATTTTAATTTTAACTTTTATATTTGTATATTATAGCTTATGTAACGATTATTACTAGGTATCTAATATAATTTATAAATTATATTATTATTATTATTACATTTATGTCTGTGAAAATATTTTAATATTATAAATTATTTACTTTATTTATTTATTTTTTATTGATTCGATATCTGAAATAAAAAGCACAATAGTTAGCAAATTATTTGTATCTAGATATGCTTAGACTGTTTATAGTTATGTATTTGTATCTGTATAGTGTACATATATACGTGTATAGATAAATTTTTCATGTATCTTATTAATATAGCACTTTATAGTAAAATATAATAATTCATTTGCGTTTTTACTGTCATCTCACACGAATATTATATAATATTTTATACTATAAAGTGTACTGCTTTTTATTATACGGATAGTATCACATTATTTTTTAAAAAATATGACCACCAATCCAATAAAATGACAACAATTCGTAAATTATTCAATTTTAGGAGTAAAACAAACGATAATGATCCAAAACGTTATAGTGCTCGAGGTTATTAAACCGCGAAATTATAATAAGGGTGGTTACATTTCCGAGGGTAGATGGGCATTCGTGATTAAAAAAAAGTGTTATAAACGTCATTGACGTGTAATGTATCGGGCGATAAAAATAATTAATCTCGAGATTTTTATTATGGGTCGGACAGTTTGACTACTAATATTTACATATTATATTATATTGTTTGTCGAGAATGAGATTTCTATCTTAAAACAAACCGTATAGCATATACCTATACCAAAAGACATATATAGTCACTATACTGTAGACATAATATTATATACTTACCTACTCGTATCGGAAAAATGTCTAATATTTAAAACAAAGAATTTTATTCAATTAGATAATAATACCGTGTAAGGTTATTGTTATGATTGTTATGTTATCCGGAGATGGTCATCTGTACAACTTTTAGGCAAATCAAAACACCATAATAACGATATCAATATCGAAAACCATTGTTAATACGGTAATTTTTTTTTAATTCTAAATATTAGGAACTAGTATATCTACTTCGGTATGGAATGCAAGTTAATATACTAAATAAAACACATTTGATATTTAAAGATAAAAATTTTAGAAAAAGGGTAAAATCATGGAATAACGTCTACTTAGTACGTAGTTTGCATACAAGAAATTCCATTTTTTTTTTTTTTTTTTGTACTATTTAACTAATATTTTCAAGTTGATATTTTGTATAATTATTTTTTAAATAACGTCTGAAAGTATAGGTATGGCTGAACTGATAATAAATCGATTTTATGACGTAAAGTAAATTTTTATATCTTGGATATTTTTCGACGTAGATTGATACGAGGATATACATACGGAATGCTTTGCATTAGAATAATCGCATCAATACGAAAAAATGAATTAAATAGGAATATATAGGTATATAGGAATAGTTAACGTTAAGTTAAGAAGTATATCAATTCGATTTCAGAGTTTAGAGTTTACAACTAAAACAACGATTTTTTTTTGTACTCAAATGTATGCATTAAATAATAAAAATTAGCTACATTTTTAACTAGATAAATATTTTTAACTAAATCGGCTAGTTGGAATTTTCATTGTACAGTTATTAACTAAAATTTTAACAGTTCATCTTTTACAGTACCATTCAGTTATTATTTCATACTCTGGAGTCAGTTATTGTGAGTTCAATATATACACAATGATCTACAGGTATTAAATTAAATTCAAATATAAAAATATTTATAAATATGTAGGTACTTAATATTTCATATTATTTTATAATATTTTTATTACACAGTTACGAGGAACATTGTTGATTTGGATACTAGGGAGATGATATTATTATTCGTTTTGTTTTATAATGTTTTTTGATTAGTGTTCAAAATATGTTTAGAAATCAAGAATTTAGCACGCTCTCAAAGTGTGCTTTTCTATAACTTATTTTTAATTATTATTTATGGCAAGTTAACTATTTTTTTAAAAATCATTCAGTTAAGTTAAAATAAAATAATATAAATTAAGTTAAGTTAAGTTAAAAGCTTCTAATATTTGTTCTGTTAATTTGACTAAATTTTTATAATTAGTATAGTAAAAAAAAAAAAAGTGAAAAAATACTTCACAGATACTAAGATACCTATATTTTTGTATTCACACTAACATTAATATTAAATAGACAGTACCCACTAACTCAAATTACATTTTATGTACTGCACTGTAGACACAAAGTCCAGCGTATATGTCATTTCTAAGATTAGGCTTAGCCTAACATGAAAAATTATAATTTAATGATCGTAAAATCATTGATTTTTGTGTTAAATTTTTAGATAAAAGGTAAATAATAAAATATGTCGAACTTTTAATATAGTTATAGTTTTTTTGTGACCTTTTATACAAACACTGAAAGACCTGTTATTCAAAAATATAAAGAATATAAAAATAATTATAAATTAAAAATGCATATATTATATGAGTATATCTGGAAATTAAAATTCTATGTACAGTTTACTAGTATTACACATCTACTGTTCCTAAAAATGATAAATAATAAAATTACGTACACTAAAAACAAGAAACTGAAAATCTCATTCAGAAAACTTGCATTGCACTTCGAACAAAATTAAACTTAATTTAAATACTTTTGTATAAAGTTAAATTAAAGTTAACATGTTAAGGTTTTTGAATGTAAGTTTAAAGTAAATTTGGAAACAAAGTAACGAGTTAGGTAGGTAATTAATTTAATTCAAATTAACTTAACTTTAGAACTAATTAATTTTAACTTTTAACTCGTTATAATGTCCAGCCTTGAAAATAATGAACTTTTTTTAAACTTGTACTTAGTTAAAATGGTTTTTTTTCCATTTTAATTATTTAAACTGAGTTGAAATAATTTTTTGTTAATTATTAACTTTTAACTGATAGGTATTTTTTTTAGTTAATTTAATATGTAACTAATTTGAGTTAATTGTTTTTTGGTTAATCGTATTTTACCTGTACCGAACAAAAACGAACATTTCGAAACGGCCAAAAAGGCACGTTGGCCGAAAATGGTTCGGCCCACATGTAGTGGTGGCTAACGTAATAAAAAAAAAAAAATAAAAAATACACACACACACACACATATATATGTATAGCCTCTTCTGACAGGACACGGCGAGAGGATAATAACTGCGGGCGCGCGCATTTTATACGGCGGCTGTTTGCGGCGGAGGCGGTGAGGACGACAACGACGACGTGCGTATTCCTATTAAGGACCGATCGGGTCCTCTACCTATATTTATATATATATATATATATGTTAAAATAGCTTCTGCGTTGAAAATTCATATAATTTCTATTCGTTTTGTTTCGCTTTTTTCCCTGTATACCACTCCAACGTCAATTTTTTTTTTTTCTTTCTTTTTTGCCCACAAGTCGTTAGCGCTGCCGTGAAGGGAAATCCACCGTAATGGGTTCCTGCGTGATTGACAGGCCACGTTTGTACAGGCTGCTATAGGCCTCTGCTGGCCGTTGATATGCTTGGACGATAATCCAGCACAACCCGGCGCGATACGTCTTGCCTTCCTGCCTATATGTTAAACAAATAGCCCCGGCGATCCTGTTGTCCTGCTGATCGATGGATGCCACACACCGACGGCCGCAGGAGCGCAAACGGCGCGCGCGATCGAACCGCACTCTCGGAATACTGAACAGACTTCCCCCGACCCGCGCCAGTCGAGGTGTGCGTGAGAGGTAGAGAGAGAGAGAGAGAGAGAGAGAGAGAGAGAGATAGAGAGAGTCTATGAGCAACAGTTCCGTTTTCATCTATATAATCTATAATGTTCTGACACTCGAAATCGGCCAAACCAACGCAACACAATTGCTGCTATATATATATATATTACGCACGATATCGAGGGATGTTTTCCCTTGGAGGTGACCATATTTTGAAAACTAATAAAAACGGAACAAGGCGTAAGTAAAAAACGAATCGTAATGATTACCCACCAACATTTTCACCGAATCGGTTTGAAAATTGTACCCAAGCTATAAGATAAAAGGTCATTTGTACATTTTCTGCATAAAAATGTTCATAAATCACTTAAAAATACTGTAGATAAACGCAAAAACACGGGACGTATATGGTCGACTTAGGCTATGTGTATCAAAAGCAAATCACACTACAATAATCAATAATTATCAATAAAATCAATAATTCATTTCAAAAATTTTCCATTATTATTAAACAATGTGGATAGTTCTTAAATAAAATATTAATATTTGAATAAGTAAATATGGATAATCATATAGATAAATATAAATCGTATAAATATACGATTTACCATAATTCCAAAAATATTTAGTTGAAAAAAAAATTAATTCCTCAGTTTTTTCCTAAAATGTAAACTGTAAAGATATCGTTGAGTGGTTTCTTTATGAAAGGTGACAAATACTTTATTTTACATTTTTACAGAAAAATACTAAAATAGAAAACTCTAAATAATAATCCTATTATCTCTATTGATAGCTATCATCTACCTGTAAATATAAATTGTAATATCACTAATTTGCCTCCATCTCTCTCCTTTTCTAAAATAACCTATGACCGGCCAAAAGAAAATTATAACTCCATCTTATCGTTCTTAGGATCTATACAATGGAATAATTTTTTTTGAAACAAGTAATGATTTAAATGTACTTTTAAATGAATTTTACTATATCCTATATATATTTTTCTATAGATGCATTTATTCAAAAAAAAGATTAAGTACTTAAACTAAAAATTCCTTATGTGATTTATTAAGGAATTGAAAACTTTAATTAAGCATAAACAAATGTTTCATGCTATATTTAAAAATACTAAATTACAAACTGATTATTTAAAATTGTCTACTCTTTGAGCTGAATGTAATATAGGTACGTATAGTAAATATGGTCATAATAATCATAATAACCTTTCACCGGTCCTGTTATTGAATCCTTTGAAAAGATTAATAATTGTTCCATAAACCTCCTAGATATCTTTAATGAACTTTAAATCTTAATACCAATAATTGTACTGAACCTGGTGGTATATCTTCTTTATTCTTATATACTTGTAGGTTCATCTTCTCTCCTCCTATCTTTTTATCTTTCTATTTGACCATTATGTTTTTCGATCTTCTCAAGTTAAGGATCTGAGAGTAATCTTTGACACTAAACTTTTATTCAATATTCATATATTAACAATGAAGAAAAAAACTCTTTCCTTATTTGGCATGATTAAACACAACTGCTTTAATTTTAATAATCCATTCACATTAAAGTATCTTTACACATCTATTATTTGTTCTTAACTAGAATATGCCTTAATTATATAGGAAACATACAATATCGACCATTGCGATCAAATTGAAGAAATTCAATATAAAGTACTTTGGTTTATTTGTTTTAAAAGTAATTTTTATAGATTTTCTCTCTCTGTTTATGATAACATCCTCAAATATTTAAATTTACCAGGTTTAAAAATCGGAGAAATTAATTATATTTCACATTTTTATACAAATTACTCAATAGTAATATCGATGACTCTATCCTACTTAGCCAAATTACATTTAAAATAAATATTCATAATATTCGCAATAAAAATTTGTTTGATGTTCCAAATTTTGCGCTAAACTATATGTTATGTTCACCTGTAAATATTTTATTGTTCATTAGAAATGAAATGAATAATAAGATATTTGGATTGCGTATATATTTTGTAAATTCATATTTTGTTGGTTGTTATAATTTTCTTTCTTTCTATGTATTTACTAATTTATTTGTTATTTGTTGATTTATGAAATAATTGTTATCCTATAATCATATTGTATATTGGACTTAATGATTATTCATTAGATAAATAAATAATATACATTATTTAAACTCTGAGAAAAATGAGGAATGCATTGATTTTAAGATGATGGTTTTTTGATGTGTGTTTCCATTTTTTAGGTGTAAAAGGAATCAAATAGGAGATTTTAAGTATAATTATTTTTTCAATAAAAAACTGGTTCTAGTTTGTAATTTAAAGAGATAATTTTTTGATTTTCTCAGTAGTTTTTTTTAAGTATAAAGAAACAAGTTAGGAAAGCTCACTCCGATAATTTGCTTAATTAATTGTTTATTAATATTATTAATTATAATAATATGTAATAATACACTATCTTTTCGAGGATCGAAGAGACAATGAACCAATTTTTACCGTCACTATTTCATATTTGAATGACTTTTTTTTTAAATTAACATAATCTTGTTGTATAATATAATTATTTTAATATTCCCTAAACTAATCATGAAAATATTTATGTTTGGTTTTATAATTAAAAATAATATTTAATACATTAGTACATTGTAAGTATAATCAAACACATAATACGTGTATATAATTCGAACGGAAATATGAATAATGCAATCCAGTACTTGTATAATTAATAATATACTGATATAACTAATGTGCTAACACTTCTAACTGTAATAATTAATAACGTATCCCTCGAATAATTGGTTTAATTCATAAAATTTAGATTAAAATATTTTCAGAAAGTAAAATAATATGTTCTGGAAGTTTGTGGTCCGGAAAATTATTTAAAAAAAAATTATTTTACGCATATTTAATTATAATAGTATTATAAAATATTTTTTAATATAGAAATAATTATATATACCTATTATATTTTATTATATATATTTATAATTAACATAATTTTTAAATTAAAATTTTTCCGGTCCAAAAATTTTCCTTGAACATTATTACAATATTATTTAACTTTATGGAAATGTTTTAAAAACATTTTGTTTTAATTTGTTGTCTTAGGCCTATAATATACATAAATCGTAATACGACACGTGTCTTTTACAATGTACGGTTATTGAAGTTTTATATTCAAATACCGATGAAATTGACTGCCTAAACAAAAAAAAAAATGTAGATATATACACATTATTATAGATTTTATATATTATAAATAACACTTGATATCCGTATATATACTGTAGTTGAACACATTGGTCGTTTGTTAAGAGATTTATCTTTTATCTCGCCCTATTGAATAATTATACAATTTAATAGAAACATTATACCGTCGAGTGTGGCAGGTAAATATTATACAACATAATATTAGGTAAAACAATAATGTTCATTTTGGTTACGAGATGGATATCGCGCAGGACCTATTTCGACAACGAAACATAATCTCAAATTGTTCGAGTGAAACCTAATCCTGTCGTGATAACTTATTCTGACAACTCATCAGGTATCACTTGAGGGGGTCCTTCTTTACATTCAACCTTTTTTTTATACAATATATTAATGATATCGGTACTTATTGACATAATAATCCTTTGTACGTTATGTGTGTTTTTCCAGAGATCCGAAACAGTTTATCAAAAAATGAAATCAATAATAGATTAGTGAATACACAGACAATTAAAAAAATACTTAACTACAATATTTTTGATTCGAGAAGAGCAAATAATGTACATATTGGTTTTTTTGTCTTATATATATTCAAAAAAGAAGAATTCCATCCAAATTGTACTTTGTTGGGTTAAAATAGTTGAAAAATTTACCTCCATCATTCCAAATATTAACTTCCGAAACGAGTATTTCGTAACTCTTAGTATGTATTAAGGAAACAAGAATTCAAATCCCTCAGCATCTTTTATTTTCCCGATTTAATTTAATTTTTGTTAAATAATTATAATGCCGTTTTAATACCACTTGATAAAAAAATTCATTTTTAAACGATATTATGATTGATACAATGATATGTATTATCAACATTAAACATAATAATAACAACCAATAATAACGTAGAAATTTGTTCAGGTATATCATTGATTCTTCGATATATTATATAACCATATCGAGGTTATGTTACAAGATATAGTGTATCAAATCTCTAGTGTATTTTATAACCCATCAAAGTATTTTCGGTTCTAAATAGTTTCCAGAGAAAACTACAGAAAATGAGGCACTTTATTTCGATCAAACTTCCAATACTCGTGTGTATTGGCTTATTTATCCTATATTCGATCGCAGCTTATTCTTTAAATGAAAATTTTTAAAGTAGTATTTGGAGAGGTTTTAGAGTAAAATAGTTTTTGGAAAATAATCAAATGGTACATCGATACTGAAAGTCGGGACATTATTTTAAATTATAAAACATGAATGTAGCATACAATATGAATATTGTGAATCTTCTTTCTTTACGAAATAATACAAAAAGTTATTCTATGGTTCATAGTATGTCTATTTGTATTTTGAATTCAAATTGAAAAAAAAAATTAGTAACATTTAAAAAAAAAGTAAAACTTGTCAGGATAATAGTTCGATATTTATTTATTTTTTGAATGGGTGTAGTGTATTTCAGACATAAAATCTAAAAAAATGCATAGATATTTCGAAATTAATTGAAAAATGTATAAGGTGTGATAGAATGAAATTTCATGAGGTTGATACTACTATATTTTTCTGCCCAAATTTTAAGTGGAAAAAGATTGCCAATAAAGGTTTTTATTACCTATAATTAATCTAAAAATTTAATATATTTTTCATTTAATCATTAATTGGATTAAAATGATTGTTAATATAGGTAAGCTTTGAAAACGCAAGACCCGCTTTTTAGATTTATATTAGTATAATATACTAAATAGTATAATATAAGGTATATAAGGTATAAATATATATACATACTTAGTATATTAGTATATATATACCTTATTTATATACCAGTTGTGTCCATCCGTCCGCTTGTCCAATCGATTCATTGGTATAATTACTAGAAATATTGTTGATTTGCCAATCGACTATTCTTACAATTTATAATTATTGTCATATAGTTATTAGGGAGATAGTAACCGAGAAATCTAATAAATTCGGAGAGTGTATTTTACCTAGTGGCTGTACCCAATGTCTGCCTTACAATTCATCACCGTGGTCATCAAATTAGTATTTAATATTTTTACTCATTTTCTTGGTTTTAGATTTCTAAATATAGGTATTAACATTTTATTAGTAATAATACGTAATAATAATTAGTAACAATTTGTAGCTTAACCAAATTATTTTAAAATTATTTATGGAATATTATAGTTTATTGTTTTAACTTATTAATAAATTAACTGAACAATACGTGTACATAAACTGGGAATTTAGAACGCTCGTGGAATGGGCTTCCCTAATTTGTTTTAATCATTGTTTATATCACATACATTTATACGATTGTAAACTATCTTCGAAGAGATTTATGAACACGAAAATTTTACATTATACATCCTCTCTTAAAATTAGTTTTCTTGTCACGCGATCCATCAACTGTCACCAGTAAAGCTTCTGCACCTTCGCTCATTGACTAATTACATTTTTGTGGGTTTTCAGGTAAAAATTTAACAGTAGGTTGGGATTTACTTACAAGTATGTTGGCGGGGATATGAAATTTACTTATTGTCTTCACTTATGTCTAGTGCTAATATGTACCTCTATAGTCGTTAAAACAATAGAGTTTTTGACGTCTCGAGATTTTACGAGCTGAATAAGGAGATGGCGTTGCAGCACCAACGGGGGGGAAGATCACATATTATCGGCAACGCGTTATTTGTACACGTCCATGTTATATTATATTACCGTATACCGTGTATGCGGTTGTAACTGCGGCCGTATACCTAGGTATAGTGGCAGCGTATACTTACGTCACAAAACGGTCAATGGGCAAAATAAAAATAAAAAAAAACCGTCACCACCGCCGCACACCATTTACCTGGTAACCGGTGACGACCACGCACTGCAGGCTTGTGGGGTGGTAGTGGTAGTGGTGGTGGTGGTGGTGGTGGTGGTGTAACTGTCACGGTAATAACGTCTAAAAGTTCCATTTCCTTTTAGAGAGAAAGAGACTGCGCGCGGCGGCGGCGGCCGTCCGTCACACGCGCCGACCTGTGATGGACGGACGGGCGGAGAAAAGGATCGCGCGCGTTGCCGCCGCCGTTCGAAAAGGCGAAAAACCAGTTAACCGCCGCCGCCGAATGCCATTGTTTATTATCATTATCGTTATATTATTGTTTGGTTTTTTTCGCTCCACGGGTACGTATTCATTATACTTTCAGATTATCAGAGATAATAATACTTATATAATATTATACAGTGTGTCTGACGATAGCCAGGACGAAATGTCTCCAGTAGATGACCTTGGGTTCGATTCGGTAGTTTTACGACGGAAAAATGTTCACATATTTATTCCCATTTTCAGGCATAGGTATATATGCCTACCTATAATACGTGAAACAACTAAATTTTCTCTAACAGCTGATATATCGGTTAATTTTGAAAGAAAAATTCCGAGTGTAGCGAGGAATGCATTGGGTCTACACATTGATATGTTTTTATTTTATTTTTTCATGTTTGTATATAATATTATTGTGTATATATTTTCGAGTAAAAATAATGTTGATAGAAAATTCATTCTAAGTCCTTACTTTAAAGTGATCGTTTTTCAATTTTCCCAGTAGTTTTCTTTTAATATACCCGAATTTGCTGTATCTATCAAACGAAACGAAATTTTCATTCAGTATTCGTATCATAGCTTTGTAATTTTTGATATTAGAGTAAATTTATAGACGTGATTATTATCTATGCCGTAGCGTCAACCTTTTTCCGAATTTTAAGGGAAAACATATTTATTTAAATTAGTGGTTTTTAAATATAATTATATCTCTTTACAAAATTTCTGAAAAAAACGACGCTATAGCATAGAGAATTATATTATAATTATAACTATTTCATCTATAAATTTGGTAATAGATTAATTTATTCTAATATTAAAAATGACAAAATTGTGATAAAAATGCTAAACGTAAATTTCTTATATTACCAGTTGGTTAGACAGAAGCAGCAAATACGAGTACACGTCCTCTTCTTAAGTGCAAAGGAAAACTACCGAAAATTGGAAAATAACCAAACCAGATACTAGAAATTTACTCCAAATAAACTGTTCTAAAAAATTACTTTATATAAGCATTATATTATTCAATAGTTTAATATTTGTTTTTTTTTTAAACATATTTTATAAATATTTTCCTAGTATAAAATTTTTTAATATTTCCAATACTACAATACGCTTTATTTACATTTCATAAGTTAATATTATATAAATATACATTTTTAATGGTCACAATCATTTAAAAATGTATAATTATCATTTTCTAGAATTTGTACAATATGATGTAATAAATTTAGTAACTAGGTAATAACTATCATGTTCATAAAATCCAGAAAATAGACTAAACTTGCATTGAATATGTAATAAAATCAGCCTTTGACTAAAACAAAACGAGTTTTAGTTAGAAGACTCGATTAGAATTAGTAAAATATTTTCGTTTAAATTTGTTTGAAAAAATTTTAATTTTAAGTTTGAACAAAAGTCAAAAACAAATGGCTGAAAATGAAAGAACCAAAATTAAGTAAACAATACAACTTAGTATGTATTAATGTATTGATATTTCATTGTAACTATAATATTGTAGACTAATAATCTTAGCTGTTGAGGCCTTAATTTTCAAATTAAAGAAAAAAAAACATATTATGTATATTATATACTATGTAAGCAATAAATCATAAATTTAGACAATTTTTAAAAATTTGTTTCCTGAAATTGGACAAAAAATTTAATAATATAGTGTAAATCTGTTATAATAGTTTTCGATTAGTAGTATAATGTTTAGATGTTTACACATTTTCGAGTAGAGTGAGTCGAGTAGGAGTTTTTGTATACAGATGCTTCCTGATAGAAAATTAATTCTATTTAAGACTATTAACACGTAATTTTTTGATTTTCTCAGTATCTTACGCATAAAATCTACTGATTTAAATGAAATATCGTTATAAATTGGGAAATAACAAACAAATTTTTTATGGTTACTGAATTTTAGATTCTGGGCTTTGCGAGGGTGCAGCGAGCAAGTTACAATGATTTTTATTTTTCTGGAAACAAAATTTTAACTTAATGACTTGAATATAATCGTTTTTTTTTTTATATATTCAATAAATAAGTAAGAGAAAACTACCAAAACAATAAAAAAAAAAAAATATTCAAAAATGTGTCTTTTTTTGAAATTTGAAATGTTCACAGTATGTATTTTATTATTATATAATATACACATTACACACGTTATAAAATTATCAATAAGTTAACAAATTTATGTTTTAAAATATGTTATTTACTAATATCAATTACACACTTATATTACACCGAAGCTATGCGCTTAGAATCGATTTAACGAAAAAAATTATGATTTTCCATTGCTTTCAAGCTTAATATATATTCGCTACACAGTATTTGACACGACACGGAAGATGATTCCACCCCTACTGATCGAATTTTTTTAAAAATGTTTATTATTTATAGGAATGAGGAAATTTATTGTAGTTGATTTATTCAGACTTGGGTAAACGAATTCACAGTTATTAGAAATCGGAAAATATTATTATCCCGACTATCACTTAGAAAAGTTTTTTGAATACAATATGTTTTAAAATCTGAAATAATTATATTTTAATAATTATAGGTATATTCTATCTTAAGATTATTATTTTTTTAGTTAAAAGAATAGTAGAAAATGCGTTATTTTTAGATTATTTCATTTATAAACTAATAGCTTTGCATAAAACTATAAAGAATATATATATATATATATATACGACATTATGTGATCACATATTTGGTAGCAAAATATTGCGCAATATTATCACACGTATGAATGTACAAAATTGTTTGTAATTGTGATAGAAACCGATTAGGTTTAGAAATTTTCCCAATAACATCAACTCTATCTTATTTACAGTCAATTTTAAAGATGAAAACAAACGTTATAAAGGAAAATTGTTTGTGAGTTAATAAAGATACAAAGTAACTGTACTATAATAAATATTTTAAAAATGAATGAAAGAAGCCGAATGAAATGTAAGTTCATTAACTGTTACTTATACTCTGGTGCAAACTGGATGCACAATGCAATAATATAATAAGAAAACCGTATCTGTATAAAAATTCATCGCGCTTTCTCTTTAGGTTATTCAATTTTGTGGAAAATTAAAACCTTTTTTTTCAAGGAAGTCCTTGGTTTTTTCTTTTCTATTCATTTTTTTTTAATTCCAACGAGTCCTGAGGCGGCGCGCATACATGTTGTCTTCTTCGCGACTATTGCAGCTATAGCAGCAATGCATCAACGTCACTACACAATCACGTCATCTACCCGGTCCGGTCTGGTTGATGGGCCTGTGACACTTTACAAGCGTTTTTTCCCTCCAATTACACGTTACATAACTGCCGACCGAGACAATAATACTACTGTACAACAGACTCAGTGGCGTGTTTACAGGGGAATAATAAGGATTTTCCCCCTCCCCATTCATTGAACTGAGGTTGTATTACATTATAATATTATAATTCAACTGTCTATGATTTTGCAAAATTTTCATAATCAGTTTTATAATGAACCGAAATTCAATGCATGAAGACTAGATTTTAAGGGTCCTTGTTGCAAAACCTAGTACACACGTGTAGTGAATACATTGAAAATTTTAATTATGTCAAATTCCGGTTATGCTATATTACTTGTAATTTTAGCGGTAGGTTTTAGTGTCCACTAATATAGTAGTTGTTTAATACTGAAGATGAAAACATTGTTTTCGAAATACGTATTTGTTTACAATAAAAAGTAAAATTTTTTTGTGGATTTGAGTCTTATTTAATTTAAATATCTAATTAAATATAAACATAAATTAATATAAATATAAATAGGTATAAACATATTTATTCAAATATAAATATGTCTGCTAATATGTCTAACTTACAATTATTGATAAATTTAATGTATAATTCGCCAATTTTACGGATAATTCGATATATTATCACTTATCAGTAATCAGTAATCAAAAATTAGTCGGTGAGATAAATCAACGAAAAATCACTGTACTGTTTGGAATTAATTAAATGATTGTTACAAGTCAGTGGTAACATTATAATAAAGGATTTACCAAGGCTGGGCAAGTTAACGATATTTTTTAACTCGTTAATTTAAGTTAATTTAAAATAATATAACCTAAGTTAAGTTAAAAGTTACTCGTATATTTTTTATTAACTTTTAAAGTTAAAAGTTAACTTTGAAAAAAAAAAAGTAACTTAACCTAGTTAAAAGTTAAAATTTCCTAATTAGGAAAAAAAGTCGATATACCTATTATATCGTAAAAAGGTAAAAAGGATGGTTATTCTTTACGCTCAAAAAAACTACTCGGGACTTCTTCTGCCTGAAAAAGTGTATACTTACATGGAAAAATAAAAATTCAACACGTCATTTAAAAACCCATGCATAAATAAGAAATCAGAAAATAACTTGTAACTGCCAAGATACCTACATTATTGTTTGATTCACACTAATATAGTGTAAAATAAGCAGTATCTTCTACTTCAATATATTTTCTATACTGGATGGACATAAATACCAGCCTTCATGCAGTTAAAAAGACCGGGTTCAGCCCAAAATTCGTGAACGGCCAACGTCAAGGCGTGTGCGTGAGTAGTAGGTACATCGATTATTATTAACGAACATGCTATTCTAGGTACCTACTAAAATTGCGTACAAGTACCAAAAAGTAAAATCCCATTCAAAAATTTGCATTGTTCTTCGACCAAATTTAACTTGATTTACATACTTTTGTATAAAGTTAACACGTTAATTTTAATAAAAAAGTAACTTATTAAGTTAAAAGTTAATCTGAAAAAAAGTAACGCGTTGAGTAACTATTAATTAAAATTAACTTAACTTTTTAATTTAATTTTAACTTTTAACTCGTTAATGCCCAGCCTTACTAAAATGCATTTAAAATGCAATTTAAATGAAACAAATTCCAAGTTTGAAAAAAAATTTCACTATATTGAAATATTATACACTCGAATATCTTGGCTAGTATTAACAAACTATATGTTAATTATATATTTAACCATATTTATTGAAATTAATAATAAATTATTGTTTAAACAAACGGTTTGTTCATTTAATTATATGTATACCGATAAATATCCCAACAGAGAAAAATATCTTGGGTATTATTAAGAAACTAGATTTATTAATTATCATTAATAAACACATTTTGATTGAAATTAAAAACACATATATGTTATCGTTTTAACAAACGATTTGTTCATTTAGTCATATTTATAACCATTTTGGCAAACTAACAGGCGGCACTCCGCTCGTTAAATTACATACATTATTTTGCTGGATAGTGCGGGTTGCATAAAATTAATTCCGTAATTATTAATATTTAAAATAACTGGTCAAACAATTTCATGGTTTCGTTTATTTTTCAGGATATTCTAGGGGTGCGAAGAGAATAGTAATATAATATGTAATTGTTGAAAGTTCCAAATTTCTACGTATAACATTTTTTGAATAACAACGAAAAAAATGTGTATCAACATATCACGAAAATTATACCGACAAAAATTAAATAACAAATAATAAGTACACAATAAGCATATTATAATTATGCAAATATAAAATATAATAGTGTATAAAATATAAAAGTATCTAGGTACAACTCGATGGCCTCGTTGTGTACGATTTTAGCCATGATTGACAATGATTGAATTGTTAAAATCGACCAAAAATGGACTGCTTTTCGACTTTAATCACTTAACAGTGCGATAAAGTCGAAAATGAGTTTACGCACGTTCAATTATTTGCTTTCGATTTCGCCAGACGGCAAAAGTTGTTCGATCGCGATCGACCCGTGTATGCCAGGCCTTAAAATATTAAATCCTACGTAGTTTCAATTTTTACGACAAAAGTGTTCAAAACTTATAATTTCTATAAATAAACAGAAATATTGTTAACATTTTGTTTACAATTGTGTGATGTCAAAAATACTGAAATATATTTAGGTAGGTACATATTCTAAGTATAGGTATAGGTATAGAGGTACCTATCAAGTGCAAGTCTCTACGACCTTTATTTCCGGTATTGCAAGAAAATAATCCTAATCGATTTTTTATATATATACACGCGAATTTTTCTCAGTTTTTCGGTAATTTATGTTTTCCAAGGTTTTTCAGTTTGCAAAAATTTGCAGATTCCGAAAGAGCCAATATGTCATTTGTCACTATACTCAGGTCAAGTATAGTGAAAATCCAACTAGAATTTTCTGATTGAGTATAGAGTAGGTATAGTAGTCATGGTGGTCATACTATATCGGAGTAGGAAACCCGGTCAACCCGCCTCCCCTTATAAATACGCCATCGCGTTCATTCGAGTTACATATTAATTTGGATAAATAAATACCTAAATAATTATGCTATATTTGGCCGTGTATAAGTGCCATCCCGGGTAACGATTCCCATTGTAAATATCTATGAATAAACATTGGTTTTTTTTTATCTAAAATTAAATATCGAGTAATTATTTAACCAACATTCAAATACAAATATTTAATGCGCAATAATTATTCAATTATATTTGATATATTTATATAGGTATAAATATTTAAATTAAAATCAATAATTAGTAATTATAAACATTTTTTAATTTAATATTATATGATATATTGTTAAATTAAATATATAATATATATGTTAGTATTTATATATTTAGTATTAGCCGTGAACAGCAGTTTTACTATTTAATTAATATTTTCTACGACGAGTAGTTTGGGCTAGGCGTTGAATAACGCTTGAATTGACCACTTTTGCTCCCCTCATCCTCTTAAACGTTCAATTTCAAAAAATCATTTCTCAGCGACAGTCGATGTCATATATATTATAAAGACTATTCAGGAATGTTCCCCCACGTCGTTGACCCCATATCGGATCTTTTCCCGTTTATAGATCGACCATATATTTTACTATATATGTACTGTATATTTATATGCCTAAAGTTTCCATCTATTTTGGATAAAGAATTCACAATAGGTAGGCCGATAAGTAGTGTATATTATATAGGTTGCTTGAGGAAGAATATGTTTCGGTTCAAGTCGGGCCTAATTGGAAATTGTTGCACGAAATTTTTCGGTTTTTTAGATTCTGAGCGTAGCGAGGAAGCTTATGGTTTTACAATGATGTTTATTTTATTTTATTTTTTTTTTTCTGCAAACACTTTTTCTACCAGAAGGAGTGCTCCGATCTTTACACTCATACCCGGTTTCCGGTAGAAAATTGCATCTAGTTGGTACTTTTGAGAGGTCATTTTTCGATTTTCATAATAGTTTTTCAATGCGTAAGCAAAAACTACCAAAAAATTACGAAAAATACGATTTTGTAAAATCGAGAATTTTAATTTCGTCGTAATTTCGAAAATAATGACT
>JAIPRL010004129.1:9870-21517 GCA_025469235.1 Pemphigus obesinymphae
TTTATCATTGCTTTCAAATTCAATACATCCACCAAAAGTACCCTGCCCAGTAGCGAAGTGCATCCACCAATACTGACACCCGACGAGCGAAGTGCTTCCACAACCTACTGACCGGCTTTTTTAATTTAATATGCCCTAAAATCAAGTTTATTTAGAAAAAAAGTTATTTGAAAACAAGAAAATGTTTTTTTTTAATTATATATATGTTGTAAAACGTTAAATATATTTCCTACATATAATGTAGTAAAAAGGTTAATGAATACAAATGTTTTGAAAAAGTTTAATATGACCACCGGAAGTACTAGAAAATATATATATATTTTTTTTAGCAGTTTCGTAACAGTTTATAAAGAAATCATTTTGGGAGAATTTGGAATTTCTGAAAATTTAGAACGATTACGGCTCAAACACGCTATTCATTTACGTATAACATAAGATATGGCATACATAAGTATTATAACAAATTGCCTACGTTGGACATTATCTACTGATCACTCCAACAGCCTGGAAAATTGTTTTCCATTGCTCTTATATTGCGAGTATACTGTATAATGTTTTTTTTTCAGGACTGTGTTACGCCGAACTTAGTAGTCGAGTTCCCAAGGCAGGATCGGCATACTCCTACGCTTACATTGCAGTTGGCGAATTCGCAGCGTTTATCGTCGGATGGAATCTCCTACTTGAATATACAATAGGTATATTATACTATATAGTAATAAGTAATAACTAATATAAGTACCTATATTCCAACATCTAAATTATTTAATATTAAAAATATTTTCGGAAATAACCACTTGCATAATATATAAAAAGTTACCTATTTTCAATTGTAAACTATATGTACCTATAAACATGACATACTCTATACATACAATTTAAATGAGCCAAAATATACAATATAATACAAATTTATATTACCTACTAAATTGTATTCAACATTTTAACCCATACGAAGGAAGGGGATGAGTTGATCTATTTTTGTCACATAGATAGATACATAGATACATATATAGTAATAGGTACTAACATCGTGCTAATTAGTCATTAATTACTTACTTTGTATATTAATTATTTACTTCCAAACTATCTGCGAGTGGCGTATATAACAATATGTTTGTAGATTCATAATCAGCATAAATAGTACTATATCAATCAAAAGGGTGTCTGATAATTTCCCAATTTTTTTTATTTCAAAATTCCTACTCTACTCTTTCTAATCGAAAAAAGTTTACTGACATAAAAAAAGCACATCGTCTTAGAACTAATACATTCTTCCAGAATCTAAAATATTAATTGATAAGCGAATTTTTAAAATCTGATTACACTGCAGATCACTGGAGTGTATGCTTAAAAATATATATATTGTCTACTAATATATAATATAATTATAAAATACCTATATAGATAAACCCCAAATATGGCTGACCCAAATAGGTGGGAGAGAAGGCGAAGGAGAAGAAAATGAGTAATAGATAAATTAAATTTTAATATGTAATCACCATAAATACTACTACCAATTTAAAAAAAATTAGAAAAAAGGGTGTCCGGTAAAGTAGATTTAAACTGAAAAGTGGTTCTAGTCAATACTTTAAAAAGGTAATTTTTCGATTTTCCCAGTAATTTTCTTACACGTAAAGAAAATCTATATTTTATAATGGATATAGTTTATAAATTTAGAGGAAATAATAAATAAAGTTGTCATGGTTAATATATTATTTATTTTTATATCTTTTTAATAATATTATAATTAAGACTCGGAAGTTAATGACCTTAAAAACAATAAAAAAAGACATAAAAAATGTAAATAGCCTAAAAATATCCTTATAATAATTAAATAATGATAAATAATGATTTATACATATTGAAAAATGTAAAAAATGACTTTTATATGAAAAATGCATAAAAATTACCATAAATATAAAAACATTTATTATTGACCTTTTTATATTCTAATTAATTTTAATACACTTATTAATCCTCATATTATATAATCCTTTTTTCAATGAAATAAATTATAAATAATGAAAAATGTATATTATCTATAATTTTTTAGATTTATAAAATGAAAATTATAAGTGTAAAAATTAACCAAAATTATTGTATTGTACTATTAGAGTATATGAGTATGGTATGTTTGATGTTTTCAAAATTAAATAAACAACGATTATCGGATAGTAAATATTTATATTTTAAAAAACTTCTCTCCGCCTCCATTGAAGTGATTGGAGAAAATTTGAAATGAGCCAAATCAGAAGTACTTAAGAATCAAAAAAAATATTCTCTTGAAGCTTCTTTGCTATTAAGAATTTTTAAAATTGTTAAAACGTTTAAAATCCAGTATTATTTCCTTTACGACCTTCAATTTATTTTTAATTTCATGTCTAATTCTATTGTCTGCAGCTGATTCAATTTTAATCTCTATATCTTTTATAATTTTTATCGAGTTGTGAAGACTGAGCCCCGAGGTTTCTAACTTAGTAACAGAATCAGCCAAAGATCCAAAATTAGTATTAGTATAAATGAAATTAAATTTGATATCAATCGATCATAAGTTTAGACCCAAATAACATTTTTCAAAATTTCAAAATTTTCACAAAAATAAGTAGATGGTAGCTTTTTAGCTATGTACCCTATCTAATCAATACATGTTGTGGTGGTAAAGGAATTTTGGAATATTTCCATGAAATATATAGGTACCTATACATATTTTTTTGATGAGAAATAATGTGTTAACATTAATTTAAATAAAATATCCACAAGTACTCAAATATAAGTATTAAATGTTAACATTAAAAATGTTATACCGATATCGATGATATTTTAGCAAAATATAATAATAATAATAAAATCGTATAATTCTCTCAAATAGATGGGAAATGGGTAAAACGACTAAAATGACTAAAAATGTCAAAAATTACATAAAAAATAAAAAATTAAACCATAAAATGCAAAATAAAAATTATTTATTTAGATTTGCATGCTATAGGAACAGTGTCCTGTACAGCTCAAAATATTTGGGTTGGGCCCAATGTGTTCTGTATATACTACAGCAGGAAGATTTGGCCTAGGATACGGGGAGCGAATTTTCGTATAGATATTGGTTAGGTAAAATATAAAAATTCTGTTTCCAATAATTTCTAATAAAGAACCTACTTAATATATTTTTAATAAAATATTATTTATAAATTATTATTTTTAATAGTATATTTTTGGAATTTAAATCGAAAAATTCTAAGTAGCACTAATTTTGTCAGGCTTAAATGAATACAAATACATTACACTCAACCGTCTTAAGTGATTTTCATTTAATAATATTTCAACGCCAAATGACAATTTCTCCATCAACCCAATAGTGATAACTGCCAACATAGTTAATTAGATAATTTATTATCCATAGATCGCCACAGATAATTTTATTATCTATGGTTGCCGCCGCCATTACCATTACATATTAGTGATGTTATAAGTGAAATATATCTGGTATATTTTACGAAATTAATTTTTACGTGTGATAAAAAAAGGACAAAGAAAAATTGAGTAGGACCGGGTATAATCGGCTTACCCTGTAAACACGCCACTGTATATAAGAAAACATCGGTTAAGAAGTTCCAAAAAAAAATGCAAAACTTAACCTAACTTGCGAGGTTCTAATTTTAATACATGTACGCACCAAAATTCGTTTTCATATTTGAAATACCTAATAGTAATAATAAGTATCCCGTCCAAGGACAATGAGCCAACTTTAGCCATCTGTATCTGAACGACTTTTTAAAATTGTGATTAGACGATTTTTGTGATTGAAACGCGCTACATATGTTATTGGAAATCAATTGGTTGAATATTGTTGTTTTTTTTCAGGTGGAGCTAGCATAGCCAGAGGAATGAGCCTGTATGTCGATTCATTGTCGAACAAGACAATGGAAATGGCTTTCAGAGATCTGTATCAAATTGAAGTTCCGTACCTATCCGAGTATTTTGACTTCTTCGCCATGTTCATTGTCCTTGCATTCAGCGGTAAATAAATAAATTTAAAAAAAAAAAAAACAAAAACTTACGTACCTATTTTAAATTCGCCAATATATAATCAGTACAGTGCACTCACAATCAATAATACGTGAACAGTTTATATCGCGTATTCATAGATATAACATATTAGAGATATAGATAAAATTATTAATTTCAGACGGGTCGTAAAAATAATAATAATCAATCGTATTAAATTTAATGATCGTATGAACGTGTTTAATGATTATTAAAATGAACGAATGTACTTTAATTCGTATATTATGAAAAAGTAATAAAAATACATTTTTAGGAACAAAGGTTAAAGTCAGAATATATGTAAAAACTAAAAATAGTATTATAACAGAAACATGTGTACTTAATAGGTATCGTAACTAATATTATATATATATATATATATATATATATAGGTACTCGTAGTATTCTTTTTTTTTTTCTCTCGTGTATTCTTTTACAATAAATTATACAATATGATATACCAATTTCGGCGTCATATCACATTATCAAAGTCTATAATGTTACGTATTGTTACGTGCGAGATTGTACGGTATACACGCTGTACGCGCTCGAAAAATGATTATGTATAAAGTGTCTCGTACTTTCGTCATTGACTATGCGTATAGTGTTCCATCAGTGATTTACGTACGATAAGAGCGTTATAATATAGAACAAGGTAATTTAAACGGAAAAATAATTGGGTGGGTACCTATCTATACTGTTTCAAAACCGGACGAATTTTAACAATTCCGTGTTGTTATATATTCTTTTTAACGCCTATACCTACCGTTTAACATTAGAGTTTGGAGAGAATGAAAATAATTCGTCAATAATATAATAGATATCATTGAAATTCGTAACTAATGATTATTATCGTAGGATAGATGTCTGCTGGATACTATATTTCGTACCTACACACGGTTAATAAATAATAAATAAATCGGAATAAATGTACTCGTATACTTTGTAAACCGCTCTAAACGCACGGCATCAATAATAATCTATATACACACACTTGACAGTGTTGACACTTGACACTATATCATATTATACATTATAGGTAATGGTTTGTGAGTTACAATAAAAATACAGTACTCTGTATACGTGATTTACATTGTAATTGTTAATATTACATAATTTTACCGGAGTTCGTTGTTTACGATAAAATCATAAGTGATAATAAAAACGCAAGTAATCGCATAATACATAACTGATAAAATGACACCACGTTAGACATTATCTATTTATTTATTCGTTCTGGAGTGTTTTTTTTTTTAGTACATTTTTTTTATTTTTAGATTCTGAACGGAGCGAAAAATCTAACGATTATACAATAATGTTTATTATTTGTTTTCTTTGTGGGTAGCTTTTCGACCAGAAGGAGTCGAGTAGGAATTTTAAAGTAAAAGTGTTCCTTTTTGATGGAAAATTGGTTCTGATTGCTACTTTGAAAATTTAATTTTTCGATTTTTTCAATATTTTCCTTAAGCGTAAAAAACCATACAAAAATAAAAACCCGATTTCTACAAAATAATTTGTTTTTATTTTAACGAATACGTATATCGAAAACAATGTTCAATGTTAAACAATTACTGAGTCGTTCGGCCTTTCCTTGCTTTATCTGAGAATCCTTTGCTCCAAGCTGTTGCTTTTTTCAAAGAATGGGATATTGGGCATAACAGTTATGCATTTTGTCGATGAGAGAAGGGTTTAGAATTGAATGGGACGTCACCTAAATCTTTACGTAGCGTGGTGCGGGCTGTTGATTTCTAGTATATGAGGGCGATATGAGTGGAGTATGCGCTGTTTAGTGTCTATGCGTAAGTGTTCGTAAGTGTTTCCTGAAGTGATGTAATTTTAGTTATGTTTTTAATGATTTCATTGGATGCGAACTACAGTTGGCCTGTAATTATGCGAAGTATGATTGACTGGAAGGCCTCGTTGGAGTCGTTGCCAGTTTCGGAGCAGTGCGTTAGGCGGGTCCTACGTATGTTATTATTTTGCATGGGATTTACGACATGGATGTGTGTATTGCTAATTGCGTAAAAGAGAGTGTCATCCGCGAAGAAAGCTATTTACAGATAGGATCCTGGGGTATGTGATTTACGTAAATGGAAAATAAGTAGGGGAAAGGCACGAGTCTTGGGGAACGCCTGCTTGAATATTTCTAATAGAAGATTTGGAGTTACCTACTCTAATGTGGAATGTTCTGAAGTAAATTAATGATTTGATTCGATTGGTTAGTTGATTCGGAACGAATGATTGGATGAGTTTGTATATTATACCGTCATGCCAGACCTTGTCGAACGTTTTTTCGACGTCCAGCAGGACTGCTGTAGTTTTGTACCAACGGTTTAGGAAGTTTGTGATTTTATCGATGACATTGATGAGTTGGGTGGTGGTAGAGTGTTGAGCTTTAAAATCAAATTGGTTTGGTCGAGTGAGGGACATGGTATGAATTTGGAGTTTGAATAGAAGCAGCGTTCGAATATTTTAGCCACGAAATTTAGAAGAGAAATGAGACGATGGTTTACTGGGTTGAGAACGTCCTTACCAGGTTTCGGCAACATAACTATTTCGGCGTGTCTCCAACTCGAGAGAAAGTACTCGAGGTAGGTACATCTATTGTAGATATGACACAAGTAGGAAATAATTTTGTGACCGCAGTGTTTAAATAATTAGATTGGTCAAGCCGTCACAATCCGGAACTCTGCAATTGATACTGATAATATCTTGCACCTGTCCCGGTGAGAAGAAAATGGTTTAACTGTGTGGGATGGATGTCTAGTGAGGGTAGCCTGTATTTAATCATCGAGGGGACTCATCCCAGGGGAGGAGAGGTAAAATTGGGATTCCATAGTACCTGCGAAGAGCTCTGCTTTGAGATGGTCATCGAAAACGAGGTTTTCTGAAGAATCTTTTAGTGGGTGGACCGAAGGGGATTTACGCAGTAGGGAGCGATTGAGTTTGAAAAAGCGCTGTATACCTTCTTCGTGATCAGAGAGAGTACCTACAATATTGTTCCATTTGAAGTTCCTATGCTCGAACATGAGTTCTTTAACTCGAGAAATCTGACGATAGAGAGCTGATTTTGTGAGCGGGTCCCTATGACTTTGCCATTGAGAACGAAGATATCTTTTGAAGTTTATTTCAATGAGGATTCTTCTAGGGAGAGAATTAACGAAGTCAGTGTTGGGGTTTGCACGAGCACTTTTAACGATATTGGAAAAGATGAGGTTGGTTAGGTTTCTGATTTCTGAGTCGATGTTAGTAATAGAAGAATCATTGGAGATTTTGTGTAAGGCTTCGTTCATAAGGGATTCGAAGAAAGTCCAGTCAGTAAATTGAAGCCGTTTGGGCGGGGATGATTGAGAAGTATGGCAGAAAAGAACCAGAGTTACCGGGGAATGGTCAGAAGAAAGCTCTGTTAGATGGTTTTCCAACCAGTACTGAAGGCGCCCGTCCTTCATAATGGCTATATCAAAAATATCAGGTAAATTTGCGGGGGTGTTTGGGTAATAAGTTGGATGCAATTATGACAATACCCGCTCTGATTTCAGCGTACTGAGCCAGAGCTTTGCCGACTGGGTTTGGATATTGGCTGAACCAAGATTGATTTTTTGAGTTTAAGTCCCCTGCGATGACGGTGAGACCTTGTGTATCAAGAAGTGCGTCAATTTCAAACAAGTGTAGAAGGTTTTGAGGTTTTTTGTACGCAGTGACTAGCCTAAGTTCTGAGTGATTTGTTTTTATGTATATTATTATGCTTGTAATGTGTATTGATTTCGAGTGGTGTATAATCCTACGGTGGACGAAAATAGCGATTCCGACGGCTGCGCAGTGACCGAAAACCATGGGACAATTGGTGAAGTAGTAGTTTGGTATAGCGAATTTCGATTGGTCGGTGAGGTGAGCTTCATTTAAAAAAAAGAATGTCGATTTTGTGTGCCGGAATGAAATTAATTAGCTCAAGGCGTTTCCGAAGGACGCTTTGGCAGTTCCAGAAAATAATTTTTAGGTTGTTTATGACTTATTTAGAAGTAACGGAAGTATAGAGAAAATCATGAGTAGTGTAAAGTCCTTTACATTAGCCTTGCCTGATTCAATGAGCGGAATAAGAGCGATGAGTTGGGCCGAAATCGCCTTGACATCAAATAATGAGGTGTGATTGGAGGGGTTTGCTGTGATGGGATCGAATTTTTACCTGTTATTGACTTGTTGGTATATTGGTATGACCTCCTTCATGTGTCCCTACCTACTGTCCCAAAAAAGAACCATCAATTTTTCCTGAGTCCTGATGCTATTACACATTACTGTAGTGAATTATATATAATGTTGTCCTATACAATTTATTTTTTCATTTAATTTTTCTACAATAGATATATTTTCAAGTTAATAGAAATACGAAAGTAATATTTTCAATAAAATGTAACGACAATAGGACTTTGCTCGTAGATACGATACTGGTGGTGGATGTATTGAAAATTAAATTTAAATGTTACCCTACCAATTTTATACTTATATATATCTTTTTAAATCATATTTTTTAAATAATAATTACGAGTAATCCAAAAATCCAGTACATATAGATGGACCTCATAGATGTGCGAAGCGAAAAATAAGAATAAATTTGGCACCCATACGTGCATTAAAAGCGGTTAAAAATCATAGTGTCGAGCCGAGTCGTGACGGAGGGGCAGTAGACGAAACAGAAAAACGAACGGACCACATGTTTTTATTAAGATAGGACAAATATATAAATATAATAAATTAAGAGTCCATCTGGAAGTCGTAATAAATAGACGGTGTACAATATTGTTTAGGCAGACCTAAGACAATATACGAAGTAGAATGAGCATTTAATATAACCGGGTGTACTTACAAAAGAAAACATCCGATAATCAAAATAGTGTTAAAAGCGACCTCACTATCGGCCAATAAAAGGATTGTGCTTAAGTCGAGAATTATGGAAACGGACCCCAAGTAGAGAGGTTACAAGGGTCATGCCTATATAACTAGGTTCTCGAACACAGACATTTCAGACGACCTGAGACAATCATTCGAGGCACATACTCCACGTCGGTGGCTTTTCTATTTTTTTACGTATAACATCTCTCCAGGACTTGGTCGATTTTTACAAGTGGTTTAATTTCGGACAGCCGAATTCTGAATTCTTTTTGGACTCAGAATAATACTCATTATTTTAAGTTTTTGATCTACTGCGATCATTTAGTTAATATTTTGTGTACAAACAATAAATTTTATAATCATTTGGCGGAAAACTTTTTTGTTTAAATTATTTATTTAAATAATCCTACTTCTGTCTTCAAAACTACATCTTTGGTTTAGTGTCTTCTGACGTTCAAAATGACACGCACGTATCAGAAAGTATATATTGAAGCTCGGTGTAGTATAGGTATTATTATCTGATTTATTACAGTTTATCGATATTTTTGGTAGTTTTCCTTTACACTTAAAAAACTATTAAGAACATTTAATATCAACGTTTTAAAATACCAACTACAATAAATTTCCTATAAAAACGATTTTTATTCAAAAAATCTTACTCGACTTCTACTCTAAAAGTGTGTACAACATACAATAAAATAAATCAAAATTCAAAAAATGACTAAAAAGTGGTCATTAAATGTTTAAATTTTTAAATCAAAATAGTAGATATTTGGTGTAAATTTCTATTTTCTATCATATTAATTAAATTTCCATTTTTCAATTTATAATAACATTCGGTCATTTTTAGTAGGTTTTCCTTACGTTAAAGAAAACAACCAAGGAAATCAGTCCGGTCAATAGTGGGTGGAAGTATTTCATTCGTGAGGTGTCAGTAAAAATGGATTGGACATAATACTTTTGGTGGATGTATTGCATATGAAAAAAGACGCTCCGGCATAGATAATGATCTCGTCTATAGATTTAGTAATAGCCTATAGGTACATTTACTTTAATATTAGAATTGAGGAATGTTTGATAATAATTTTGAACGTAAATTTCCTATATTTACAGTTTGTTAGAGGGAGATAATAAATGCGGGTACCTAAAGAGTCCATATACAACTATGTATAAGGGGTTCTGTATAGATAATTTTTAAAAATAATTTTGAATAATGAAAATTTAATAATTAAAAAGTGTTAAAATACATTTTAAAAATAATCTAAAAATCGTCTCATATCTATACTACTTTTTATTTTTGTGTAATCACCACATTTGCTCAAAAACTACTTGTGGCTTCTTGAACTAAGTTTAACTAAAAACTATCATAAAAGAGAAATAATTAAACTAAATAAAAAATGAGAACTTAAACTAAGACCGAGAATAGAAGTTTTGTTCGATAAGTATGTTTAAAAATTTTTAATTTGTGATTGAAAAACGTCAAATTTTAAAATTTTAAAAATTATTTATTAAAAAAAACTTTACATACCTACGTCCATAATCAATATTCTCGTCTATCATATTCTGTTTAAATTTTAAACCTACGATAAATAGGAGAGAAATTGTACTTAGAAAGCGAGAGCGTCTTTTAATGTCGTCAAAATGAGGTGCGTTACCCTGGCACCGTCATATTGGGATTTTAAATTTATTTTTATCCCATTAATTTTACCATAAATTGTACCAATTTGCACAACCGTAAACCGATCTCCGAATTTATACCCAAAAATTTCACAGAAACAAATCGATTTTACTTTGCTGGTGCCAGAATAACGTTACCTTAGCATCCGATTTTTTACCTAGTGGTCCGATTTTGGGTATTTTTTTTATCCTATTAATTATACCATAATTTGTACCGATTTGTACCACCAATCCCCAAATTTGTACCCAAAAATTTCACAAAGAAAAATCGATTTTACTTTACGGGTGCTAGGGTAAAATACCCTGTCAAAACAACCCGGATTTGAGCATATTGATGTAAATAAAAAAGGTGCCATAAAATCAATAACTTTGTTAAAAAATGGAAATGTATTAGGTACAAGAACCACAAATATTCCTGGAATTGGAAAAATAGTAATAAATAATTCTCTTTTTACATTATTAGCTTGTTCTGCAGCTGATAGTGAAATATTTTTAAATTATTTATCTAATCTACCTAAAACAATCGATACTGTAAAATTTGTCCTCGATATGATTGGAAATAAAGAAGGGCATAAAATTAATTTTAATCGAATTTTATTATTTCTACGAAGTTAACAATAAAACTTGAGGTTTTTACGAACCAGAATATTATTTTACATAAAATACGTCATGACAATGAAAAAAACAACAAAAATTGAAAATTAGACACAAATTACAGTGACTCTAAATGATGAAACACTCGAAATCTGGTTTGCTTCACCGGTCTACTCCGAGCATTAGAAGAATCCACAAAAGAAAAGATGGATTTTTTCAAGGAAATGTTGCGGTACAAATCCGGAGATTGGTGTTAAAAATTGGTACAAAATACAAATTATAATTCTATTAGAAGCACAAAAAATTCAAAATTGGTTCATCATATTTTGGTGTTGAGTTACTTGTAGAATTATTTATATATATATAAATAAATACCCAGTTTCTACAAAATAATTTGTTTTTATTTAACAAATACGTATTTCGAAAACAATGTTCTCATCTTCAGTGT
>JAIPRL010004129.1:21617-40828 GCA_025469235.1 Pemphigus obesinymphae
CTCATCTTCAGTGTTAGTAGTAGTTGTTTAACACTGAAGATGAGAACATTGTTTTCGAAATACGTATTTGTTAAATAAAAACAAATTATTTTGTAGAAACTGGGTATTTATTTATATATATTGGTTCATCAGTTAAAAAGTAGACTTTTATTTTTTTTTTCATTTAAAATAATAAAAAGTAAAAACACAACATTTAAAATATTTAATAGACAAAAAAATATCTTATGATAATTTATTATACGAGTACAATACTACTAGGCACATTATAAAAGTTATACAAAATAAATATATATTATTGTAGAAAATGTTTACCCTTACGATCGAATGTACTGTCCCTCCCCCACGGCTCAATACAAATAATAATTAGTGAGTATATATTACTGGGTGTATTATACTGTTAACTTATAAAATATTTTTAAAACATATTTATTTATTTTTGTACTGTTAAATTTAGATTTTTCTTAAATTACCCATAAAATTGCCTATACAGAACCCCTTTAAACCGAATGTAAAACGTCCTATAGCTTAAATATACAAGTACAACGATATTATGTACTAATGAAATATTAGATATTAATTAGATAAGTCATATAATTTATTAGGTACTCTTAAAAAACTCAACGAAACATAAAAATTCTTCTATAGGTATATAATTATTTTTGAATATTTCTAGATGTATTTTTTTTAATGTAGATTATAATAAACAGATAGAAAAATAATGCAATATTTAATAATAAAAAGGTCTTGGAAACAAATGATATTCAAATAAAAATTTTATCCTCCATCGATTTTATTGGTTATACTTAACTCCAAAATTATTTTATAAATCCATTTCAATAATTTTGCATAAACATATATTTCTTTAACAAATATTATTAGTACACAACAATAAATAGTAATACTGATCGGGATAGTTTATGAAGTACTTTTGAAATGTATTTAATATTTATAAATCCTCAGCTTTAAATTTTCCAAAATTCTAAAAAAATAGTTTATTTGGTACTCCTTAAAAATCGGGTTTTATGCAAAATCGGCACCCATAAAGTAAATTCAATTTTTCTCTATGAAATTTTCGGGTACAAATTCGGGGATCGGTGGTACAAATTATGATATAATTAATGGGATAAAAACAAATTGAAAATTCCAATATGGCGGTGCCAGATTAATGCATCTAAATGTTAAAATGCTTGTACAGGTCCTCTTAAGACGGGGCCAGTACACACGACCCACAATTTTTCAATGAAAAACTTGCAATAGCATTTTTCATTTTTATCAACTTGATAATATGTTAGAAATACGAAACTAAAAACAATTATAACTAATACCATTATCTAGCGACTGATAGAACCGTTAACAGCTCATAAAACGTGTACAAATGTACCTATATATATCTCAAATCGGTTCCATTATAGTCGCTAGATAATTTTGTTCTTTACAATTTATTTTTTATTTCTTCTTTCCATAATTTTCTCAAGTTAATGAAAATGAAAAATGCGTAAACATGTTTTTTTTTTTTTTAACAAATATCGTGATTATACGACAATTAAAAATAGTATTGACACTTTTATTCTATAAAAAATATATTCAAATATTTAAAAATTGTTGGATTAAAATTTTTTTTTTCAATTCATAAAAATTGCCTGTACAAAACACCTTAAAAATGGTACGTCCTTACTCCTCTTAATGAAATTATTTTAAATTGTATTTTTTATATGGAATAAAATTGACAATTAATATTTGATATTCAATTATCTATTAATTTCTGAATCGCAAATCATTACAACGTACACTACACTAATGAACACTGATTAGGTACACATTTACATCTACCATGATAAAGAAATAATGATTATTTGTTATATTGCTAAATATAATTAACAAAAATTAAAATTGATACATTGAATACAGTTCCTAAATTATTTAAATTATAGAAATTGTAATAAATTGTCTTATCATTAATATAGATAGATATATTTCATAACTAAAAAATAACATAAATACAAACAAATTAAAAAAATTTTATAAATTAAATAATTGATACGTATGGTTAAAGTATATAAATATAACAATTAATGAAAAATAAATAGGTAAATTACTTTCGAAAATATGGATATAATTGAGTAATAGCTATAAAAAATTTAAATTGATATAATTTGAGTATATAGGTATAGTAGTTAATAAAAGTTGTATCACTAACGATATTTTAATATTATAACAAATTAATTATATTATGTCATCATAAATATCATCACTAATATATAAAAAAATTGTCATAATAATGTCATAATTATAGCCACAAGATCAGAATGCAAAAAATATGCCTTATTTGTGCCGTGAAAATATATGTTTATTGCTTAACTGTATTATAAATATTTATTATTATTATATATATATATATATATATATAGGGTATTTTTAAGTAATTCTGTATAGATAATTTTAAGGAAATTTAAGAAAATTGAAAATCTAACAATTAAAAATTTTTAAATATACATTTTAAAAATAATTTATAAGTGGTTATGTTATTTATATATGTGTTCATTGTTTTATATTTATTTATAAAATTTTATTGTAAATATTACTTTCGAATTTCTCATATTATTTAACATCTTGAAAGTAACGTAGATAGAAAAATTTTAAAAATAAATAAATTATATAAAAACAACATTATTTTGTGCCCTGCGTATCGTTTTTAAATTTAAATACGTGTTATGAGTTGAATGAGCTTTTTTATTTATTTATTTTTTTTTTTGTAAACAACCACATTTAAAAAAAATAATATATCGGGGAAAAGGTACTTAGAAGGCACTAGATTTTGTTGTCTTCTGTGATTTGTTTTTTGTTTCATATTTTTAATATGTTTATAAGTTGATAAAAGTTAAAGTAAGAAGTAATTATGTGAATTTTTCATTGCAAATTTATTTTCGCTGATGACATATTTTATTGTATAGTAATGTTTTCCTTCAGTATTCATTAACATATAAGTATTACATTATTACCTATATGTAAATTATTTTGAAGAATGTATCATTTAAAATATGATTACAGGTACTAGGTAGTAACTTGTAGGTACAGTAAAAGTATAATATTTATAGATAGTTAAATAACATTATGATTATGAATACGATTATTTAATTAATTCAATACCTATGTACTCAATATAATATTTTATGTTTTAGTGGCTCTGGCTTGCGGTCTCAAAGACTCTGTGCGTCTCAACAACTTTTTCACATTGGTGAATTGCTCCATTATTGCCATAGTCATCATCGGTGGTTCATTTCACAGTAAAAATTATTTAGTTCGACGTTTTACCGTTTATAGGACTTAATGGTTTTGTAAATTATAAATTTTCGTTTTCTCAAACCACAGTCAATTTCAAAAATTGGTCGCTACCCAAGGCAGAAGTACCCATTTGGGCAGGAGAAGGAGGCTTTTGGCCGTACGGTCTGCAAGGTGCACTACAAGGGGCTGCCACGTGCTTCTACGGATATGTAGGATTCGACTGTATAGCAGCGTCCGGCGAGGAAGTAAGAAACCCTCAAAAAGCATTGCCATTAGCTATCATAATGTCCCTGTTCATTGTATTTATTGCCTATTCCGGAGTATCCGCCATCCTGACTTTGATGATACCGTACTATGCGCAAGTATGTCATACCGAAAAATGAACTATTAACACAAAATAATATTATCTGTTGTTGATTGTATCTATCTCTATAGGATCCAAATATGCCACTGAGTTATGCATTCGAAGTAATTGAATGGACGTCCTTGAAATGGATAATCGGAGTAGGAGCCGTTTTCGGAATGTGCGCATGGTAAGTAACAACTAACCAATAGTAACTTGGAACAATATTTCAGTATAAACAATAACAATGATAAAAATACGTTTTCAGTATGTTCGGTTCAATGTATCCACTGCCGAGAATCCTTTACGCTATGGCCAACGATGGTTTGATATTCGAAAGTTTAGGAAAGGTACATCATAGGTTCAAGACCCCATTTTTTGGCACTATCATTACCGGTGTCCTTACGGGTAACTAAACACGATTGTATAACGATTCAGTGACGTAACCGGGGTTTTTTGAACAAATCGTGGACTGAGCCTTTTGATGACAGTCTGACAAAGAGACAAAGAGACAAAGAAATTATTTGTCCAAAGTCGGAATCCAAAATTCAGTTTTCTGATTTCATGTATTGAATGCAATAAAAAAAAATTAATTTTTCAACTTATTATTATCAGCTATCGGTACAACTTCAGCTACTAATAATAAAACGAAATGTACTCCATATATACCTATTATATATAACCACCATTGACCACCGTTATTGAATAATAAATTATTGCTACGATATATTAAAAAAGACTGCGGGAATTTTAGAGTCGCACTAGTCGATCCCTAAATATTTATGGCACTGAAACGATCTATACAGATAGTAATCATGTATACGTTTTATCTTCTGAATTTTTTTTTTTTTTATTTCAGGATTTTTCGCTGCGTTATTAAATCTCCAACAACTAGTAGACATGATGACAATCGGCACTCTGCTCGTATATGTCATGGTCGCAGTGTGTGTACTGTACATGAGGTAAAATTATATAGTCCGTGTACAATCGGTCGTGGATAGTTTTAGTCTCGTCATTTTCACAATTCCAATTTATGAATAAATACATATTAGGAATTGTGAAATTTTGTATCAATTACAAATATACTATCGTCTATATATGCTCAATAGTAATACACGGTATGTGTTTATTGCATCACAGATACCGAGAACACAGCGACATGGACTACGATATGTTGGCCGACGAATTTATCGAGTCTACATCATTGACCACGTTAAAAGTGAAACACACGAAAAAACAAGTACTGAAACAATTATTCAATTTCAATGGATACGTGCGATCTAACAGTCTCAGTAGTTACGTGGCGTCTTTCCAAACTACGTGTTATAGTGTGTGAAAAAAAAATTACATTTACGATTATAATAGTAGTTTGTATATGAAATAATTAAAAACTGTACATCGAAATTGTTATTTTTAGCTGTGACGTGTTTACCTCTCAGTCTGTATTTAAGTCACTGGTACGAACTAAATTGCACTCATTGGATCATTGTCATGGTACTGGTTAGCATAATGGTTTTGCAACTTATATCTATCGCTTTGCAACCAGCGTCAAAAACACCAGTATCGTTCAAAGTATATATAATGATATTATATTACAATATATGCGTTCACATCGCTATACGAATTATTGAAATACTTTAATTTTACAGGTCCCGTTTGTACCACTTACACCGGCATTGAGTATATTTATAAATATATATTTAATGTTCTTTTTCGACATCTACACGTGGATCAAATTCATAATTTGGATGGTATTTGGTTGGTATACATATTTAGTATTTTAACATTTTTCCTATGCAGTATATATTAGGTATTTATGATTAACTCGTAGGCGTAACTTAGGATTTTTTTAGGGGTCGAAAACCATTTTTTCCTTTAAATCCTCTCCCAGAAAAATGTTGACTATGTATACAAATGTATCTCCGTTTTGTATTATCTCTATAATCATATAGTTAGAGAGCTAAATAATAATATGATATACTAATATATGCACTAATAAAACCTTAAAATATTATCTTTATATTATTTTAAAAATAAAATATTTTCTATAAAACAAGCTAAATTAAGGCCATTTGAGAAAGGGTGATCCGAAGTCATATATTTTTTTTTTTTTTTTTTGTGGGGGGTTGTTTTTGTATTTTTTGGAGTACATTTCGAACAATATATAATTTTCCGACTATTCCATAATACTTTTTCAAAACGTAGTAAATAATAAGCAAAAAAAAAAAAATCATCGCAACCATCGACGACAATTTTATAAATGAGAAAAAAGTGACATTTTACCCACTGTATCGATTTTTCTACCAAATTTTTGCGAATTGCCGACTGACAAAACCCCTTGGTGAGACACTCCCCTACCCCCCGTACGGAACGCCATTGTATTTGAGTAAAATTTTCCTCAAAAATTAAGAAATCGCTTTGAAAAACGAAAAAAAGCAATACCTAAAAACAAGTTGTCAAGATACAAATGGTGGAAGTTGATTCATAGTCACTTCATCGATAGTTTATTATTAGGTATTATTTTTATTTGAGAATAAAGATAAATCACTGCATTCAAAAGACGATTCTGAGCAAAGCTATATTAATATAATAAAAAAAGATTAATTTAAAACTTTATTTTGTTATTTTCCCTAAATGTATAAAATATTTAAATGTATAAAAGATAATAGAAAATTGAAAAATTAATTTCCAAAATATCAAGGGGGCATAGCTTTTCCAAATTTTATCAGAGGGGGCAACTAGATTTTCATTGGAGGAAACTAGAGGCTATAAAAAATATAGCGATCCGCACCTCCACTAATATCCCTGTGTACGTCAAAAATGACGTGATTCGACCCTCGATCAACTTCAAATCCATAAATATATAGTCATAAATGCTTCCCATGATATGTTTCACAACACCACAACATCAAATTACGAACACCTCCAGTCTCTTAGCCTCGCAAACGCGACCGTCAAATGATGGAGATCCCATCCAGCAAAGTTGCTGGAACTAACCTAAACACACCAAGTTAGACCACACCATACACTCCAAGCAATGGGGTAACCCCCGAAACTTGTGTCAACGACGGGTGTTTTCTTTCCCCGTTACACAATCACGCAATGTAATGCAATGCCTCCACATTAAATACTGAAAATTATTTGAAATGCCACCCAAAAAATCAAACATTGGAAGATTAACCAGACATGTACGGCAACTGTCAGTTTATATGTCACTAGAACTGCTAAAACATCTAAAGAGCGAGATGCACGAGTTGAATACTTAAGAGTGCGAGCTTCTACTTCAAGAACTACTGCAGTTTGCAACATACGAACTCCGAATCTATGGAAAAAATACAAAGAAAATATGAGCGAAGACGTACTTCTCCGAACACGCAGAGACAACCCCGGCCTGGATATACAGTATATGGAAGACATTTTCAATGAAGCACTGATATCACTTGAGGATATGTCTATGTCGGATTAATAACAAAATTCTCAATGAGCTTGGGCTATTTTCACCGGAACGTGATAGAAATGATATTGTCGATAGAGACATATTACGAGAAAAGCAATATGACGTCGATGTGCTACAAATTTATGTTGCAGCTCAGAAAATGCTATTAATAAACGATCAATGACTCACGTATGATACAGTTATGGAGCATGTCGAGGTGGAAATGGTGGGCTTATTTTTCTTGATGCACCACGAGGCACAAAAAAAACATTTCTACTTAATTTGATACTCCTCAGAATTCGAATGAAGCATGAAATTGCTCTGGCCGTGGCATCATTGGGGATTACAGCAATCTATTTGATGGTGGACGCACGGCGCATTCGGCTCTCAAGCTGCCATTAAATTTAAATCCAGCAGCAGATCCTCTTTGCGACATTGGAAAAACATCTGGAATAGCAACTGTATTTAAAATATACCAAATCATTATTTGAGAATTGGGATATACCATGACCCACAAGATAGGATTTAAGATATTTGATCGTACTCTGCGAAATTTTCGAAGCGATCAACGTCAAATTGGCGGAGATCTGGCATTGCTCGCCGGTGATTACCGTCAAACTTTGCCCGTTATTCCAAGATAAACACCAACAGACAAGTTGAACGCACGCCTGAAGAATTCGGTTCTTTGAAGACTAGTAAAGAAAATTCACAGTCGATCAATACGAGTGTGCATTTATTTGAAGATGTTTCTGCACAAACATTTATCAAAAAACTTTTGGATATGGGCGACAGAAAACTTCCGGTTGTTCCTGAAATATAGGAGATATTGTTCCCACTGAACTTCTGTCAACTTCAATCATCAATTGAAGATCTTAAAAAGGTTTTCCCTAATATCGCCAACAATTTCAGGAATCACGATTAGCTATGCGAGCGAACTATCTTAGCTTCGAATAATAATGACATCAATCGAATCAATAATAAGATTCAATTGAAAATGTCTAGTGTATAGTTACGAAATACAAATCCATTGACAACAGTTCCAGGCAAGGATCAAGCTGTTAGTTATCCAGTAGAGTCTGCTGGAATGCCACCGAACATATTTTAGTTGAAAGTTGGCACACAAATAGGTACTGCTCCTTCGGAATCTCAACGCACCAAAGTTGTGCAATGGAACTAGACTTTCCGTGAAAAAAACTGATGTTGAATGTAATTGAAGCAACAATAACCAGCAAAAAATGTAAAGGAGAAGATGTGTCGATTCTGCATAATAAAATTCCCACTGATCCATACTCACGCAACTACAGTTTCCTGTGTGTCTTGCTTTCGCGATGACAATCAACAAAGTTCAAGGGCAGTCACTGCGCGTTGCCTGAGTAAACTTAGAAAATCCATGTTTTTCGCATTATTAACTATATATGTTACTTGTTCCAAAGTAGGAACTTCAAAAACTTTGTACATCTATACATCAAATCAGAAACCCGAAAATATTGTTTATCCACTCGAATTACGCTAAATTTTAGCATTAGTTTAAATTATTTTAAGACTTTAAGTTAGTTCAATTATAGCGAATGGAATAGTTAAAAATATTGTTCATTTAAGTGAATTAGGTACTAAAAATAAAGTGTACCTACATAAATATGTTTTCATCAATTTATTCCAATAAAAATAATGGAATCTCATCAGTATGACCATTGATTACATTGTAATTAACCCATCTTTTATTTTTCTACATTTTTCTACAACGAATTATATAGATCCTAAATTACATACAGTCGTCCATTTTTATATTCACATAGGTAAATAAATATACACAGGCAGGACAATAATTTATAATGAAATCTAGCCATAGCAAAGCATTTCCAGGTCAACTATATATTGCCTCTGTTATCAAATTGATGAATGAATCAAAATTTTTATTATATTTGATATAGCTCTCATACAAGGAAAAACTGAAAAAAAAACGGGCGAAGCCGGGTAATTCAACTAATACCATATTATATAATCAATATTATTACGCATACATATTTTATTCTTTTAATGTAGGTACCACACTCGTTTTCTCCGTGTATTTTGATAAATTGAATAAGTATTCTTGAATATTTTCTAATTCATTAAATAATTTTATAATTTCAAACTTCAGAAGGCCAAAGATTAAAATTGAAGAATTATTTGTACCTACATGAAACTTCATAATTATTTAATTCATCAGGAAATTGCTGTTTCTTTTGCCGTGAAAATTCGTTAAAATACGTTGCTTATTAAAATATATTTATTTTTGTGTACCTATATGTAATATAATATATGGTTGCCACCTATATCAAAATGTCTCTGGGATTTTTTAATCCGATTACCCAATAAATAACCACGTCCAAATAAACACATTTAATTGATCAAACATTGTATTTGTTACCTACACCTACATTAACAATTAAACACTCCTCCAAAACGGAAATGTTCATGGTAGATACTATTAATATTTAAAATAGTACATTTATACATTTTTCTTATTTTAGGATTAGCCATGTATTTTGGTTACGGTATCAGTCATAGCAAGGAAAATATTGTCAACAGTAATCTGTCAAAATCGTCATTAAACATAGGTTAGGTCATAATTATTTAAACAAAATTTTGTTTACATACAGACAAATTGTATAATTTTTTATTAAGATTTCAGATTTAAGAATATTAAAACATAATATTATTATTATGCTAACATAATTTTATTTGTACAATATATCTATTTATATACAATGTATATAAAATATAAATTATATAAATGTATAAAAATTGTAATATTACAAATATTATAAATATTTTTAATATTATTACAAATTGTAATTGTAAAATGTGTATTTCTTACCCCATATGATAATATTATTTCTAAATTATAGTCGATAGCTGATATTCTACGATACTACGATTCGTAAATGATCGGCAAATCCATAGTAGGTATTCATATATTTTACAGTAAAATTTCGAAACTTTATCGAGCTACTGATTACTGCAGAGCCAACATAACTACATTTTACAAATTAATATACAATTATTATGCGTACCATTGATTTCTGTGGCGCTATAAGCATGAACTAAGATATAAGTACTACTCAGGGCTGTCCTGAAGAAAGATTTTTTTCTTTTTTTTTGGGGGGGGGGGATGAAAATGTAAAAAAATTTATATAATACTTCTTTTTAAAACATAAAATATTTATAAGCAAAAAAAAAAAAAAATGGTAATAAGCTTTTTTCCCATTTTGCCGACTACAATCCTAATAAGATTTAAAATTCCAAAAGGCATCGACTACTATTTGCCGACTGAACTTAAGTTTGCCAACAACTGCACTTCATTTTGCCAACTACTCTCCGAGTTGGGTGGGTCTACATTCTACGTTCATGGCTATAAGTACATATTATATAACTTAAAATATCTATGCCATATATTCAGCTGTCACATAGACATTTTAAGTCGTTTAAAAGTCGAATTCCCGAAAAATAGACCAAACAAAAAAAAATCAACATTTATACAGGTATCTTCTTGTATGCTCGTCTTTGTTTTCAATATTATATTTTTTTTAGTGCGTTTCTAATCTCCATGCGTAATGTTATTGTCCTGGCGGCCAAGTATTGAGAATAGTTATAAAAAATAACGATCGTTATTTAAAATTTTTTTACAAATACGATCTTTGGTGGTGGTATTGACAATAATCGTTTGTGAAATATAGCGATTGATCACGTCGTTATTTTTAATATTACCGGGTCATAATTAATAACGACTTTTAAGACCGGTCGTTATTTTAAATAGGTACCTAAACTATCGAACATTTCATTTGGTAAAAAAAAATATATCTGGTTTTCACAAACCCATAGGTACCTATTTTTGTTTTGATTTATCGATTAAACATGAAAGTTTTTGATGAATCTGTTTGTGTCGATAAGAAAACACACATAAGTACTCCGAATCTGCAAATATAAGTATATAAGTATGATTAAATGACTTATCAATAAAATTGTATTTCCAGTGTTATGTGGGAAAATAAAATAAAATGTCTCATATAAAACGTATTTAGGAGGCGAAAAATCTAATGAAAAATAAACAGGTAGGTAGCTAAAATGTACATTACCTATATAAATAGGTACCTAGTACCTACCTAACAAATTAATTTATTTATTTATTTCAGCCAAATCAATTAAAATTTCTTATTACAATAGATTACATTAACAGTAGCTGATAAGTACCTATACCAACTGAGCTATATAAGCTTAATATACTTATCTATGGTTCATATTATTGTGTTATAGTAAATACTTATATAGGTAATTAAAATATGACTTAATTAATTAAATATTCGTATAACATAGTAGGTAGACATAATAGTAATAAAATTAACATCAGTAATAATATATGGATAAAATATTATATTAAACATACCTATTTACTTTTTATAATTTTGTTAATACACACATTCTCATCAAGTTCATCAACTAATTTATTTATTGCCATTTTTAATTGATTTTTATTAATTATATCATTGGTATTATTAACTTGATTTTCACATTTACTTTTTATTAGACTCTTTCCTTTGTTAGGTATTTAAGTTGTTGAATATAGTTTTCCCCATGCGATTGGAGGAGTTTCTTGAAATTGTTAATAATGTAGGTATATGACGGTTTAATGTATTTACTTGTTCTCCCATCTATTATTTCTATAGCATAATTAAGTGTATGGTTTTGTATTGATTTTATTAATATTTGTTTAATGTATAATTTATTCAAACAGATAATATATTTGTATGGCAGAATAATTCCCCTTGAATTATTATTTAATATTATTTATATATTAAATATATAGGTAATCATGATTTTTTGGGTAATATGCAATGTATTAATGTCTGTTCTGTTTGAGCTTCCCCGACATGTTATACCGTATAAGAGAATTGAATTACACAATGCCATGTATTTGTCTAATAGTTGATTTATCGAGAAATCGAATTTTGTAGAATAAAACACTCAAGCTTCTCATTTTATTTTTGATATTCTGTATATTATGTTCTGACCATTTCAGATCAAAATTTATTGTCACTCCTAAGTAGGTGTTTGAATGATAGTACCATTTTAATTGGCTTACATCTACAATTTATCATATCAGTTTCACATTTATGTATTATAAAGTTGTATCCAACAGGAAGCTGTGAACGAATTGTAACGATTGGCATGCAAATGTTAAGTGATAATAGATTTTTTCCCATCCAGTCATAGATATACCGTAAATCAATTTCGACAGGTTTTTTCAATTTCTCCCAATTATCTTCGAAGTTAATTAGAGCTATATCATCAGCGAACATGAATGATTTTCATTTTAACAATGAAGCAGGTATAGTGTTAATATATATTAAAAACAATATAGGGCCTAATGATGTTCCTCGAGTGACTCCATAATCTTTGACATAACAATAATTACTGTAATGAGGTCCAATAGTGGTTAGTTGTTGTCACTTGTTGTCTGTTACTCAGATAACTAGTAAACCATTTCAATGTATTGTTATCAAAGTCTAATTCTTTTAACTTATTTAGTAATAATTGTCTACTGATCGAATCAAATGCTTTTTCCAAGTCCAAGAAAGAAATTAGAATTTTTTTTTTTCATTATCCCTTTTATTGCGTAAAAGGTTAATAATAAATATTATTAAATAAATAAATAATATCAATTAAAGCTTCCTCAGTTCCTAATTTTTTCCTAAAACCATATTGTCCATCAAATATTATTTTCCCTCTCTCCAAGTATATTCAAACAGTTGATTTTTTACTATTTTTTCGAGGATTTTAAATAAAATTCCTACTATTGAGATGGGTCTATAATTAGTGAAATCTGTTTTATCCCCTTTTTCATGAATCGGTACGATTCTTGCTACTTTCAATTCATCAGGTACTGTACCATTTGCTATACTACCTCCAGTTAATTATACGAACAATAGGTAATATTACATTGTCACCTATTTGTTTAAGAAATAGTGCCGTGTGACCATCAACTCCAGATGCCGAATTGTTATTCAAGTTATTTAATATATTTATTATACTTCATTACTACCAATGGTATTTAACTTGAAGTTGGGTCTTGTGTTTGATAGATTGTTAGTGTTTACTCCTGATTTAGATTGTATATTATTTATATTATTAGGAAAATTGTTTTCTACTAATCTATTTCCAGTTATTGCAAAATATGAATTTACTATGTTTAAGTAGGTAGGTAGTCTTTAGGTGTTGAAGTCCGATATTTATCCTTTATTATTTCATTACTTGGAAGTCCTGTAGAATTAATTTTTCTCCCTGTTAGTTCATTAATCACTTGCCAGATTTCCCTACCATTACCTTTACAAGTTTTTAATTTATCAATATAATATTTTTCTTTAGCCTTCCTAATAAGTATTATTAATTTATTTCTATAAGCTCTGTAATAATTTATTAATTTATAATTTGAAGTATATTTTTTAATTTTAATATTAAGTTTATCTCTATATTTTATATAAGCGCAGTGTTATTTTACTTTTTAGATTTTGATAAGTTTCAAATAGTAAATGACTTTTTTCAAATAATAATCAATAATTTATTTATTTTTCATGTTAATATATTAGGATTTGATTTATAAGTTATTTTCATTACCTACAAGTCGCTGTTGTCAATGGTTTAATAGATTCTCTAACAATTCAGAGTTTCCCCGACTTCCAATAAAATCCTCAGACATTTCCTGTTTTCCAGATATGTGGAATACCTGTAAGTGCCATTATTTTTTCTATGTATTTGTTGGGTAAATTTTTGTTCATAAGTATTCTTTGTGAAATTGAAAGAAAATTTAAAATTTATTTCAATTTTTTTTTTCTCTCATTTTCATGTTCAAACAAAATTGAAACGCATACATGCCAAAAAGCAGGAAGACTTCAATAAACATTGAGCATATATGAACAAATTATCCTAGTCGGTCGTTAATTTTAGCTAGAGATCTGTAGCTTAATTCTAATTGTAAACCGCTACTCTAGATAGAATCTAGAATCTTGTTAAGATGGTCAAGGGAGTTAAAATTCTTGACAGCGAGCCATAGTTTAGCCACTTCCGATTTACAATAAAGGGATGACTTATTTACGGATTATCAAAAACATAATGAACTGTGTGGCATATCCAGTAAATTATATGTGACACATGGTATATATATTTAATTCTATAAATTGTATTATAATACTAGTTAAGGGTTAAATAATACTTTACATACATAATTTGTAAAGTTATTAAGAATATTTAAATAAAAATACAATTTATATAAGTCATACAACACATTATTATTTTATTTAAACAAATATATATAAATGTACATTTCTTACCACTAATATGAATTTTAATTTTATTAAAATTAAAAGCATCCTACAATGATCCCTGAATTTTACGGTCTCGTATATCATCAAGCCATTGGGTTAATAGAGCTGGGCCTGTTTTTGGCCAGCTATAATAATAATTTTCTGGAGGAGAACCTTCTTCCAATCTCACAAAATAATGACAGTATCGATACATAATATTACCCATTCGCATCCTAGCATGTCTACGCATTCCTTTGACTACTGGACCTTTACCAGAAAATGACTCAGCTGTAATAAAAATAAAAAAAAACTTTAATCTATTAAATAGACATATTTGTTACATATATTTATACATATTCAAATCTAAATAATTGTATAATAAATCATATTTAGTAGTAAATTTTGTTAATTAGTTTCTACATTTTTTATTTGAATAAAATATAATCACAAAAGTCGATCAAAGGATAAATCGACATTGATGTTATAACTTATAAATGTTAACTAAAAAAATACAATGGAACATTGGAGGATTTCACTGATACTTTACTAAATACTATCGAATGCATAGCTAACGTCAATATGAAACTAGGATGATAATTTGTTTTTAATAAAAATAGAATATAATACATAAAAATATTATGTGTTTGTAATTGACGGGTAAACATATACTATACCTAACACACAAACAACTCAATGTTCATTAATTTTACAGAAAACCAAAAAATTATTTGGAGTTGTCTGGCTAACACCTATTATTCAGTATTATTTTAACGTTAATATAGTATTGGGCATTGGAGTTGTCTGTTCGTTGAACTCGCATACTATGATAAATAGGACTGAAATTGAAACTCTATTATTAACCTACGATATTAGACATTATATTCACTAAATATGGTATAAATTACAGCTAGTTATAATGATTTTTTTAAATTTTTGATAAATTAATACTATGGTCTACAATCCAGATTGTAGCTGATAGTGCTACAATCACGAATGACTATCCATATCATTATTTAACCACCTCTCATTGGTACAAGGACAAAATCCATCCAGTGTCTATTCAAAATCTGCCCAAAATTATTTATACTAGCACAAAATCTAGCCAATTTTTTATGTAACTTAATAAATATTGATTCAAATTAATATATGACTACATCCAGGTGGATAAAAATTAATTCAAAATACAAAAACTTCATAAATTATTACCATAATACTACGTAATAATTACACATTATTAAATTATTAGGTATTGTTTTCTTAATTATATTATGTACAAGTAGGGGTACATGGACATTTTTGTAGATTATTCTGTATTTCTGTTTTTTAGTTGGTTGAATGTGAAAACTAATAAATAATAATTTATAATTTTTGTATTACACTTTTCAATTTGTAATGTCTTAATAGTTTAAAAAAAATAATAGTTAAATAATAAAAATCTATGAAATTAATTAATAGGTATCTGCAGATATAGTTTTCTTTACAACTTGAATAATTATCTATTAAGTTTAAGTAAAAACATGTATATGGATTTTGTCCTGAAAAAGGTTTGGCGAATCTGGTCTTGGATTATTTCTCACTATAGGATGCCCTTATGTTTATTTCCAGTCCTATTTATCTTAGTCTGTAGTTGCATTTAAAACTCGGAATCACAAAACTACAGTTTTACTAATAATTCAATATAAAAATAATTGTAGATGTCCATTTGTGCACACATATATATAGAATATTTTTCTTTACTTTTTAGTAAAAACCCTGATTTTGTTAAAAAAAAAAAAAAAAATATGGAATTGTCTAATTGTTGCGACAAGCAAAATCTGATTCATATATATAAATATTCTGCATTATGTATGTATTTTCAATGATCCTCTCTGATTTTTGAATTGTTATATTATAAATGTCTTACCAATCCATAAATTTGTCTTAAATTCAACATTATGCTTCTCAACGGCAATCTTTTGTGCTTCTAAAATAGTGTCTTGTACTATAGTAGCACCTTTACGCCCAACTAGCGGCAATTGTTTGAGAGCTTCATCGACAGACATGCCACGTACAAAACTTGCAACATACCACATTTTTTTGGGGCTGTATTTGATGTTAAGCTTTTGGTGACATACAAACTATAAAATTACATAAAATACCTGTAATTATACATTATTCGGCATTACACAAACATTAATATAAATAAACATACAGCAGGGCGTCTCTCTTCGCCGGGTTCTTGTGGTGGGTAAATAACATCGTTATATGATAACCATTTTTTAGCATCATCGTCCGACTTATATAACACACCTGACGATGTGCTAAAATCCGTCTTGGGTGTTAACAGTGCCAAACATTTTTGAAGATTGTTAAAACTTAATGACGTTTTACCACGACAAAATAATGTCAATTTACTGGTCACACAATTTAACATTTTGTATATTAACAAATTATTTTCACGGTATTAAAATTGTCTTTAAATTTAATTTATTTAATGAAATGAATACAATAATTGTACGATTTGTAAAATTCTAACACAGGAAAACATATATATTAAATTCTAATTTTAGTAGACTTAAAACTACTAACCACGAATTAATATACTAGATACTAGATAATGTAGGTACTATCTTAGTAACGCGATTTTGAAAATTTGACAATAAAAATGATAAAAACCATGAGGAAAATTACTGATAACAATTCCAAAGACACTGCAGTGTTCTGTGAGTACCACCAAAGGTGAATATTTTTAAATTTTACGCAACCGTAATACCATTGATTATATAATAAACTTGTATAACCAATGGTAAAAATACCGATATTTGCAAATTATTTTCATTTATAAAGTATTGGAAGTGTGCGATTAGGGCGGCCGACCCCAAATAGTTGACAGATGGCACATGGTCAGGGGTGCAGTAATAGGTACCAAAGGCGCAATATTCAGATATAGCCATCTTTTGTAATAAATGTCTTAATGACACATTTTTTGAAAGTTAAAGTCTTCAATTTTAACAGTTATAGTTTATATTTGCGCTATAAAACAATGTGTTTTATTTTATTTCTAGTTCATGATTTAACGTGTTTAGAATAAATATACAAAAGTATTTTTGCGTGCAAATGAATAGGTCAAAACATATATGATAAAATATACAACTTTTATAAAACATGAAAAAAAATTATTAAAATTAATTAAAAAAACACATTGTATAATATTATATTATGATACTATATATAAGAAAACAATGTACATATTATAATGTTCAGCATGAAAAATAAAAGGAAAACTCGTTCGGAAATTTTGTAACTTCCCTCCCCCGGTGAATGCGTGGTACCTATATGGTATCTTCGATTTTCAACGGTTATATCCGAGTTGGGTATTATTTCAATGATGCAACCAAATCGATCAAAACAAAAATGAGACACTGAACTTCGCACACTTTGAAAGTCGGAGTGTTTCATTTTGTTTTAAAAATGTTGGATAAACAATAATGAATACGGGCTTGAACGGAATGTTAAAATATCATCAAATTATGTGAACCGGCAGATACCCATTATTCAGTTGTAATAGCTATAAATTGAAGAAAAAAAAAAAATATATATATTTAATCAATGCACCGGTAAAATTTAAATTTTTTATATGGTGCTGCGCGCACATGACGTAAGTATTATCATTGATTATAAATTATTATATTTTCAATGGTATTATATATAGGCATATATCATATATTATACCTGCGCAGGTTAATTCCATCACGGGTATACATATTATTATTTTTATTACACTATATGTGTGTTTTCTGTCAAATTCTACAGTGAAACGTTTAATTTTTATTATTATTTGGGTATACCAGCTGGCATATTATATTAATTTTAATTATACAAATTGTGCGGACCATTTTCCTCCAAATGTTTTTTCGCCAATATATATTTTATATAAACAGGTAGGCGTGCACTTCAAGCGCATTTAATTTTGCAATACTAGTTTAAGGTATTTCACTCGTACAGCGAATCGAAGAATATTATAGATTTGAACCGTGCGAGTAACCCGACTTTATATATATATGTTATAGGCAGTGATTAAAGTGAGGGGGAACGGAGGGGGACGGCGTCCCCCTTCTTTGCTTAGCTTAAGTTTGGCGTCCCCTTTAGTATATAGCCCCCTTTATATTTCTAAATGTTTAATTAAAAGTTGAGACTGAATTTGTTCTTTTGTACATATAGTATATCATTGATTATATAATCAATGATAATATTCAAAAATTAAATAAAAAAAGTTTAAAAAATGGTATTTAGTTATAAATTGTATGCACAAGTTATAACCACAGATGTATATATGTACATTATACATAATAATATAGGTATATACATAATACGTGCATGATAAATTTTTACAAATTAGATCAAAAATAACATGGATTAAAATAAGTTAAATTTATGTATGAATATTTTAAAAATATTACGGTACTGGTTCAGGGGACGCCTTTTTTTTTGCATTAGCTATAGTCCCCCCTGCAAATATACGTATTCCACTTTAACCACTGGTTATAGGTGAACCCAAATGAGTATTGGGTTTTTTGAAACCCGTCCATAGTTCATCTGCGCCCTCAGTGACGCCATACGTTTGACCAGATCAAGGGTTCAAAAATAATAATTGACCAATATGTGTAATACCTACAATATGTGCGACTTTGGTTTTATCATGGATACCATGGTTGAAATATACCAGGTTATTGCAGCTATACCCCCACTATGACGTTTTTTCACGTAAAGGAAATAAAATGGCAGGCGTAAGGGGCGCTGTTTTCATTGGTTGTTTTCATGAGCTATTTAT
>JAIPRL010004130.1:0-40801 GCA_025469235.1 Pemphigus obesinymphae
TTTTATGAAGTTCGGTTCGGGTTCGATATTTTAATTGAATAGTTCGGTTCGGTTCGGGTTCGTTAAAATTTTAAAAAGTTCGGTTCGGGTTCGGTTCGACCTCAAAAATCTGGGTTCGTAACATCACCAAATAACAATAATATAAAAACGTACGTACCTATTACCGGTGGGAATAAAAATAATAATATTATAATAAAGGACGAGGGTTCGCGCGCCAGTGTGTATACAACGTGTGTACCTGTATATTATGCACTATTGTGCGTGCACTTTGACTGGGCACACGAATCGCATTTCCGACATTGTACACAATAAGTATATAATATGGGTACGGCGAGTGTTTGGCCGAATATTCGGGAGACGTTCGCCGATTTTTTTTATTTTTTTTTTTTCAAACAATCGCGCGCACGTCGATTGTTCGTATATACATTGTACATTGTTTACCGTATTGTATATCGTTCTCTCCCGGAATGGGTTGTAAATTTATCAATATCAGGTTTTCGCTCGACTTTTATGTACGCGACCCGGAGGGTTTTTAATAAGGGATGGTCGTATCGCGCGGAATAACAGAGGAAAACGCCGTCGTAAACACGCGTATTCCGTTACCGGGGCCGGCATAGGGTTTACGACGGCGCGGCGGTGGAATTCCGTGGTCGCGGATGTCGTCGTATAAGGTGCTCTCATTACGGTGTTATTAGGCGGTTTTTCTGATGGGTCCCGGCCGAGTATAAAAAGAACGGGGAAAAAAAGAATACCTACGTATAAGTTAAGTATATATATATATATATATATATATATATATATAGTATAGGTATATACGCGTGTAATTCGGGGTGAACGACGACGACGAGAGGGCCGAAATAGACAGTAAATCTTTTACACGATCGTAAATATCCCCGAAATATAAAAACCTCCTCACACCCCACCGAACGCTGCGGGAATATAATATAATATAATAATAAAAATAAATAAATAAAAATAATACGCGCGCGAGGCTCATCGGGTCGTAAAGTGGCTCGGATTGATCATGATTTCGGAATCGTAAAAAAAAAAACAAAAAAAAATATTTGGTTTAGGGGGGGGGGTCTGGGATATAAAAATAAAAAGTCACCGTGTCCAATAATAGGTATACAGTGTACGCACGTATATCGCGAGGGTTTCCGGAATCGCACGGTAGACGCGGTGTATACACATGGGTATATATATATATATATATAATATATATAGCGTTTGCAGCGAAATAAAATTTGCGATATTAAATTATTATACGACTTGCGGTTATAGACGTGACTATTATTGTTGGGGCCTGTACGCGTACCTAAGTCTAAGTTTTTCCCATGTCAATTTTTCAGTTTTTAATTATATGCCTATAAAAAACGAGCCTGTGAAAATAATATGGAATTTCAAAAACGATTCCCGACTGGAATAACACGTCGAATATTCGGTATAATAATTGTAGGACGTCAAAACTATTATTGGCTTCGGCTATTTTACTCGTTTCACTGCGTAATCTTGTACCTACATAATATGATCGGTTTACGGACTTGACAAATTATCTACGTTAAGAGATACAATTTGTAATCGAATACGCACATTATATACGCAGGTACGTGTATAATTTAAATGTATGAAATGTTGAAGGCCCGCCGATTCAGTTCAATATAATTTAATACGCATATATTTAGAGTAATGCATTTTTTTTTTTTTTATACACATATAAATGTATGATTTTAACGTTTAATATCCATATACTATTATACTCGCATAGAATTGAAAATTCTTTTTTAAAAAAAAAAGCCCGAGTGAAGCATACCCGGATGAGGGTTTCTATTGTAAAAATTTCTTCGGGACTAGAATTTCCCTAGAATTTTACATACTTTATAAGTCGCTGTCGATTTAACAGTTTAAATTAATTTAAACACACTGAACACTTTAAAAATAGTCCCGTATCCGTACCACTTTTTACTGTTGTGTAACTTCGAATGTTGTTCAAAAACATGTTTACGAAAAATCAATAAAAAAGCAATTTAGATCGTGTTCACAGTTACCTTTTTATATAAACTTGAACATAGGTGTTTGAACTCCAAAATCACATTTGAGAGGTAATTTCGGTGGTTTTTCGTGAATATGTTTTTAATACTTGGTGCGACGATTTCTTGAAGATGCGAATAATTAAAATAAAAATTATGTACGCCCATAGGATTGGACAAATGCAACATTGTACTTGGTTTCAAAAACAACGTTTTCTACAACTAAGCACTGCAGCTCTTTAATTTGAAAACAAGCGATAGATATACGGATACGAATAAATAGGGGTCCCTCGGGCATCTGTCTCGTAAAATAAATCGTGATCGGGTCGATAAGATCCTTTTCCGATTTTGAATATCGTTTTATGGGTTGGTAAATTGGTCACACGCGAATACTTTGGGATTATATTTCGTATGCGGGCGGGCACACGGAATATTTTTATCGTATTAATAGAAAAAAAGCCAATTGAAAAACAATCGATTTAAATCATTTTATTGACAATAAAAATCATTGTGAGTATGTGCAATTAACGGCGATGTAAATATATGATTATGCGAACGGCTATTGTTGTTGAGTGCTTCTTCAAATATCCGACGTCCAATATAGATTTCATTCGATAATATTCCATTTGGGTCGTCAATATTACATATAATAAATTACGGTCATACGAGTGCCACTAGTTCGACTATACCGATGTATATAATATATAATATGGTCCACGGAATGAATTTTTTAACAACATTTGCATTGGTTTGTATTCGATGTGGGCACCTTTGTTTCGCGTACGACGTTTACAAACATTGATGATGAGGCGATGACGATCTTGAATATTATGGATTGTGGTCCAGGAATTCTTGCGTAGATTGCAAGAAAATTTTCATGGTGTTCAGGGCCAAAAAAGGGTTAGAAAATTATGACCCATAGGTAACAATAATTGTTTTTTTTTTCTAATAAACATTTCACCGAGATCAGCCGATATCCTTTATCCCTAATTACGGCCCTGAAGGTGTTTTCCTATTGAATGATAACAAAGTTAGACGAAATTTAATAGATACCGACGAAAGAAATTGTCAAGTATTTAAATTTTAAGTCAAAGTAATTGCACAGCTAGATAATATTATAATGTCAGTGTTAATACTTATCACTTAATGATAATAAGCATCAATTACATCAAAATCGTTTGAAAATACGAAAAATTACAATATTAGGTATAGAATGTGACTGAGATAATTGTATGTCGGTATATAATTATCGAATATAAATATTAACATAGGTATGGATATTAATTAGTTAAAGAGTTAAAGTTAAGCTTAAAATAGTAAATCTTTTTTAACTCAATTAGTTTTTTAATTAATTATTTTTTACAATTAACGTAACAAGTATAAATTTGCATTATATTAACTTAAATTTTTGCAGTTAATTTTTATAATCATCCAGTATATTTAAAATTAAAAAATCGAAAAATTGATTAATTCAAAAAATGTAATAGGTACTTACGTCATAAAAAAAATTAAAATGTAAAATCAATTAACATTTAAATTGTTATAAAAAAAAACAAAAACAATCAATTAATTGTCAGTATTAATATTTAATATGAATAAAATATGTTATAGATTATTTTAATCGACATCCAAGTATAATAATTAAAATTATACACGTGTATGGTGTTATAAATCCCTCATAGTAATAATAAAATGAACATTAAAAAAAATATATATATATTTTGAAGAATAATATTTCAATTTATTTTGTACAAAACTTAATTTTATTAACCGAGTTAATAATTTATATTTTTATATTTTAAGTTTTAACTTTAAACTTAACTAGTAAAATCATATTTTTTTACTTAACTATTAACTTTTTAAAGTATCTTTTGAATAAAATATTTACTTAACTTACTTCAGCCAATTTTTTTATTAACTCATCCACGTTTCAATATAATTACAGTGTACATAAATGCAGTAAATAATTTACAATATACTCGTTCACAGATTATACTATGTACATGGGAAATTTGATACAATATAATATAACTTAATAATAATATTTTATACATTGATTGAGGACTTATTTTCTGCAGGTAAAGGTATACACCTGAATAATAAACTTAAATGCTCTTTTATTAGATTTTATACAGTTACATTAATTCATATATAATATTTTTTTAACTTTTAAGTATTATTTTGAAACGTTAAACTAGGTTCGCAATAATTTGAAAATATTTTTTGGCGGACTGATACTCTCAGAGAAAACACAACCCTTATAATATGTGCAAGTTTTGTGCGGGAGAAAGGTTTTGGCGACGTTTTGAGTTTTTAAATCATCCCAAAGAATACAATATTCCATTTCTATTGTTTGTGTTACAATATTATTGCGCGGGCGGAACCGCGTCCTTTTTATCTACCCTTAGAGGTCCCTATTGTTCTCGTACTACAACACTAATCAACGAGGTACTGATGACATTGTAATAAACGTTTCCAATTGACTTGATTAACATAATGTATATAATTCAACCGCAATTTAAACTTGATATTCTGTATTTAATGCGATTGTTTTTGTATATGTACGTATAATAATTATTGTGTAATTTATTTCGAAAAAAAAAAAACAATATTAAGATTATTCATTAGTTTTGTGTTCGGTAGAACGACTTGGTTAGTTCAGCGAAAACAATCGCTTATACCAAACCGCGTGTGATTTATTTATACAATATGCAATTCTACGTTATATATATGCATATGTATGGTACACATACAACTATAAACCAAAATATAATTACATTTTTGTAATTAAACGTTTACAAAATACAGTGTATTTGTCGTGAACGAATAGATTATAACGTACCCATTGTTTTCCACGTGACTTGGCGGTGAAATTTACTCTGTTTAAAAATATTATTGCGTATACTACGGTGTCGTCCACGCCGTTAATGTTTGATCCGAAAAAATTATAAAAGTAAACATATTTTCTGTACGTTGAATATCGATAATATGATATAATGATAATCGGACTTTTTGAAAAGAAACTCGAATATGATTCATCGGAAGACGCCAACACGGTGTATAAGGTGGAAATTTATATAGTAATACCTAATAAGCCAATCAAAGGTTCGATGAATAATATATAGTCGTCGGTTAAAACCGCAAGCGCCACGTGGAAGTACCTATATGCATAACAAAGGTGCATAAATTATCAGCTGCATATCGTGGTAATTAAAATTTTATTTGAGGAAAACTGATCGATTCGCTTGATATGAATTCTGGAACAATATTGCGAGATGAGGAATTAATTATTTATTCCGATTCTCTCGCATCGACTAATTTTCATCGCACCCGCACGACTTTATATTCACGAACATTCGCTCCGATAACATCATGACGAAGATACCTATAGCTCAGTGTACTTATTATACTTTATATTAACACGTATATTATACTATATATATATATAGAATAAATATTATTATATTTGTCGAACGTATAATATTCTGCACTTTGTGATTACGACACGAGAAGCCAAAATATGATTGAATGATTAATACCATTAGACATTAATTATGGCGACAAAAAGTTTGACATTATCAACGTCTCGTTGCCTCAAAATTCACCGTGCAGCGCATATATAACTATAATATTATTGCTTCCAAAGCGATCATTTTGTCGGTATCGTGTTTACCGACAAATCTAAAATTCGCAATCGTTTTTACGGGCTACAGGTATACGATTATTTCGTTCCGACGGCAATAATAATCGTTACACAAACTTTAGTTTTAAAAGGAACGAGTAAATATCGCACACATATATATATATATATATATATATACAGTAACAAAATTGTTTACCGAGGCGAAGAATTACAGACATTTCGAGTTACGATCGTTAATTTTTAAACTGCTGCACATTTCGACTTCCTCGCCTTGGCATTTGGAAAATAATTCTATATGACATACGTATATATATACTATGCTGCAAGCGTACGGTATAATATTTATTTTACGTTGGATTTGCTATGATCCGATTCAGTATTTTGGACATTCGCAGTGTTCATTACACGACACCGCAGTTAGAATTCGTATCAACTCGTGATAATATATACTTTATTATATAATTACGTACGAACGTTCGAATTTAATAGTTTTCCGCGTTAAAATGTTATGTTGACCGCGGCGTGCACGTCGCGCGTATAATCATCATAATATTATTACCGTAAGACGAATAGATGCACTTAGCCAATGAATTGACACGATATTTTGTGGTCAGATTAAAGCACTACACACACTCGTTTGTGTCAAAAAAAAAATAAAAAAAATAAAAATAAAATACCACTACTAAAATTAACTCATCCGTGTTATTTGAACGTATTAATCATTTTCGCTTTAATGTCCGGTCTTGATTTAATGTAACGATCTCTTTAAAAAAAATTTTCTATTTTTCTCCTACGAATAAATCAAACACGTGTGTGTGCGGCGGCGGCGATGGCGATCTAAATATATAAATAACTTTTGAAACCTAATTTTAATGCGACGGATTAACCGTTGCAATAAATTAAGTTTATTTTTCGACTTCCGTCTGTTTACACGCTACAATATTATAGAAAATTACACCCGATGGCCAATCATTTTCCGCGCTTGTATATACGCCCTCTCACTCGTGGGATTCAAGACGACGCAGAGTCCGATTTAGAGATAACGGCCCGCAGAGATTTTCGTGCAATTGATTCCACCACCGCACACTCACCACGCCCCGTCTTCTCCTCTGGTTCCTTTTTAATTTGTCCTACGAGGGACGGGTGTTCATCTCCCAGTTTTTCCATTTTCGGATCGATAAACGAAATTCCCATTTTAGATAAGGGACCCGCTTCGTCTACCCTCCCTGCGCGTCTTACGCCAATATATATATAAACTTACATTTTCGTGCGTTATATATACACGTGAGTGGAGTATTTCTCGCGGGACGATGTGCGGCTGGTTTTTAATTAATACACGACCTCCCTTTTATCTTTTCGCTTATTAAAACCATAAACCGGCGGCAGGAACCGTTCGAAAAATCCCGTTTCCGCCTGTTTGTCTTTACAGCTCGGCGATCGGCTCCCTTCGGGGTCCAGCATCGCAGTTAGCGTGTAGAAAATCCCCCGCCGAGCTCCACAGCAGACGAGATACGAGACGGCCGAGCCGTTGCGCGTGCACGAAGTTGGCCTACCGACTGTTTGCACAATCTGTTCAAAACGTGAATCGACTTTTGGCAATTGGGTTTCGACAATTTTCCCGTCGATTTCCGTGGTTTTCTGGTCATTTTTTCGTCAAAAAGTCACTGAAAAAAACGCGCGTTAATATTTTAGTGTTTAGAAATATTAATGTGGTCAATTTCTAATCTCAATCTCCAAGGTTTGCTTCAATATTGTTACCTAAACTGATAAAAGATTTACGTTATATACCTAATTTTAAATGCCAATTATTAATTATTTTCATACGTGCAATATTATAATATATTATTATGTTTAAACTATAAAGTTAAATTTAATTAAAAAAAAGTATTGGCAGAGTATCACTGTCCTCAAAACTATCACTATCAATATTCATCACAAATGACCACATATACCAACATACCATTTTCAATTTGCTAAACGAATGATCTAACGTTAACTACGAAATATCGAGAGTATAAATAACGACGGATGTGTTGGATTTATAGTTGTTAACACTGTATTTAATATATCTATCCGAGTCAAATGACACTGACATTTTGATGAGACTTGAAAATTCTGTAAATCGTCTAGAAAATTCTCACCAATCGAAATATAGGTATAGGTAGGTATACCTACAGTTTGAAAGCGAATACGAATATCTAGCATAATTTGGATGTGAAAATTTTAGGACTTTGAAAGCTCATATCTCAACGTTCGCCTTTAAGTGACTTTGGGAAAATTCCGACAAAACTATTCGCAAAATGTTCGTACGCGTTTTGAACTGCAAACAGTGCAAACTCAGCTGGCCAGCTTTACAATGAGCACATATATGCTCGTTTTATAATGTGGGCGAAAATCATGACTACTGCAGCAGTATACGAGACCGCATAACTATATAATTCGTTATACACTAGTATACTAACGGCCGTTATCGGATACTTAAAAATATACTAATTATTAGACGTACGCCAACCATCGTAAACGATACCGTACCGTACGTCGTCGTCGTCGTCGTCCCTCTTTTTGTTTATACGCGTATTTAAAGGGGAATGGTAATTAAATAATAAAAGTTTACGGTCTTCGAGTTTCTTTAAGTAATGCGGTTTTCCGCCGTCGTACACTATGTATACACGACAATATAATAATATACGGCAGGTATGTGTACAAGAAAACTCGATAACAGTTTTCGCGAATAATTTACACCGTAATAAGTCTATTTACTGCATGTAGCGCGCGCACAAGACCGCGAACATCGAGCCCCCGTGTGTACCTTAAAATATCATATATTATAAGTAGTAGGTACAGTATATTATATTATACGCAGTAGTCACAATATTATAATATTTTAATTAAAAGTCTAAAATAATATCGCGTGTTCTCGCATTTTTCCTAATGCGTGTATCGTATTTTCAAACAACTTTTCCATAAAATGTACACGAGTTTCTGTATTTTTTTACAATTATGGAAATATATTAACGAAATTAATTCGAAACGTGTGTAGTCGATAAAAATAACTCGTATAGGTGGTACGCGTATAATGTGTATATATATATATATATATGGTATAGTGAACCTATACCGAAATACGCGTTCTACATAATGTTCTATCCGCCTAGGGCAATTCTTTACCAAAGTCGACAAATGACGACAAAAAAAAAAAAAAAAACACCAAATCCCTCAGTAGTATTTTAGTTGTTTTTAGTACCTACCTAGTATAGAGTTGCAGTACGGCGTATAATGAGCAGTGACGTAAAAAAATCGTCGCCGAGAAATTGATGGGATCCGTTCGATCACGGGTGTTGCACGTTCTAAAATCGTAACGGTCGCGTCTATAATAGCACCCGCCGACGACTTAACGAACCAGCCGATGTTTTCCTCGTGGATTTTTATATTAATAGCCGGTATTCATTAGCTGCGGAAACGAGCTGGAGGAGGAGTTGGACGATGACGACACATGAGATCGCACCGGTTCGACGTAGTCCAGCCGATGTACACGCGTGGTTAGATGATAAAAATCGTATTCGGTCTATCCGATCTCGCGGGGTGAATGATTGCCGAACAGGAAGTATATATACCCCATATCGACTCACATGTGCGTCTTTGATATACACAGTACATTTGTATGTGCACTGTGTGTGTTTTTTTTTTTTTTTTTTATCTCAACCGTCCGTCTGCGCGCGGTTTAAAAATAAAGACGAAAAAAACTTCTTGTCCGCTCAGAGGAGGACCCGAGAACATGGAGTAGAAAATTAACCGACCATCGCCGTATAAAATGTCGTCGTATCCGTCTCATCGCTACCGCTCGTTGTAGGTTGTTAGTCGATATGGTCGTCGTTCACGTTAACGACTCACCCGAGTCACAATTAGATGCAATTTAATGAGTAGACACTTATCTATATATATTTATATTACAGTCATACATCATGTATTCGCAATCATTTCGGGTACAAATCTTACATCAAAGTCCTATATATCAGCAATGTCGAGAGTAGTTCTGGTACGCCTGGTATAACCGTATATGAATACGTAGTATATTGATTATAAACTTCCTAAGAGGACAGCGGTACAGTTCAAGAAGATTTTCCGCACGACGGGCGAGTTTAGAAATGTAAAGAAATTCATTTTTTTTTTTTCGAGTTTTCAATGTTTGAAGTGCATAAACTATGTAGAAACTGCGAACAGAAAGAAAAGGCTGATATTAAAAATATTTGAAACAACTGATCTATATATTGACTACCCTGTGAAGGGAGTAGAATACCTCATGGCTGTCGTAGAAGGCGACTAATTTATTGAAGTTGCGCCACATTGACAGCCTGCAGTGTAAAATATGTTTAAAAAGCATGAGGAGTCCAAAACAAAATGTAGGGGAGTCATCCAATCTCAGATGTGTGTAGAGAAACAAGTAAGAAAAAATACCGTAGTTGGGTGTGGAGATATTTTAAGGGATGAAGTGCCCAGTACCGACTAGTGGATACGGTAGCCGTTTCATCAGTTTCATCAGCCGTCTCATGTCCCGGACTACCCAACGGCATCTATGTCAACGATGTTAGGAAAACGTCTAAGTATTTGGATAGATTCACGGCTGAGTACGCAGAATAAGTACAAAGTGAGATAGGTAAGGAACATTAACACACAGGCATACAGAGTTAGCAGATGTTTTGAGGAGGAGTAATGTGAATATATGTTTTGTGCAAAAAATAAAGTGGAAAGGGCAGAAGGCAAGAGGAATTGGTAAGGGGAATAAAACCATATACTCAGAAAAAACAATTACAATGAATGGTGTAGGAATGATAATTGACAAGGAAATAAAAGGAAGAGTGGTAGTAGTCAAGAAAAGTGATAGAGTAATTATCGTGAAAGTAGTGAAGAGAATAAGGTATTGAATATAGTTAGTGCATATGCTCCACAAGTGGGATATGAGGAAAGGAAAACAGGAGATGGAAGAGGTAATGCAAGGATTTAAGGAAGTAAGGATATTATGATTGGGGGTTATATGGACGGACATATGGGAAATGACAGAATAGATTATGATAGATTGCGAGGATTTGGAGAAAGAAATGGGGATGGAAAAAGAGTACTTGATTTTACGTATGTATTAGCCATTGTGATTATCTTCTTATTTTAGGAAGAGAGAAGACCATTATATAACGTATAATAGTGGAGGGAACCAGTCATATCGAAATAGGTATTAAGGAAGAAAGAGTTACCAAAGGTGTACATGAATTTAATTGAGGACATGTATAAATGGGTAAGTACTATAGCAAGGAGTTTGTGTGGGGCGACTTAATCGTTATTTATTATCCGTAATTATGTATGAAATAATAAAGGATATTTAGGGTGAGCTACCATAGTGCATACTGTTTGCAGATGATATAGTGTTGGTTGGATAGAGGCTTTAGAGTCTTGAGGAAGTAAATGGTAGACTGAAAGATTGGAGATAAGCTCTTGAGGGGAAATTATTAAGGATTAGTAGAGATAAAACAGAATATATAGAGTATGATCGTTGAGAAAGACTAACCTAGGCTAGACCTAACCTAACGAATAGAGAAAGTCAAGTAATGAAGTTGAGGGAGGATGTAATGGATGAAATTGAGAGGCCAAAGTATTTAGGATCTGTTCTCCAGAAGAATAAGGGTTTTGAGGAAGATATTAATCATAGAATTAAATGTGACTGAATGAAGTATAGATAGTAAGAAATGCGTTAGGCATTTTATGTAACAGGAGAATCACAATTATGTCAAAAGGTAAATTTTATAAAACAGTATTGAGGCCTGCAATGATATACGAATCGGAGTGTTGGGCAGTGGAAAGAAAGATAGAACAGAGTACGAGTGTGGCAGAAATAAGAATGTTAAGACAGATGAGTGAAATCACTAGATAGGATAAAATAAAAAATTAATATATAAGGGGTAGTTTATATGTGGCTCTAATAATAGACAAAATTGGGTAAAATTGATTGAGATGACTAGGGTATATTTTAATGAGTGAAAAGACAGAGGCAGTAAGGGAAAGTAAAGTTTATAAGTAAAGGGAATATATGTTGATGGAAAGAGAGTAAGAGGAAGACCAAAAATGAGTTAAAGGGATTTAATAGAGAATGATATGAGGCGGACGGGTACTAATGAGGGAGATCGAGTTCCGTAAAAGTTGAGGATTAGAGTGGCGGACCCCAAATAGTTGGGAGAGAGAGAGCAAAGGAGAAGAAGAAGTCGACCTATATATTGATAAAGCGTAAATTGGTCTATTTGAACAAATATGTTTTTAATCGTTTGTCGCACTTGAATTTTGACCCTGAATACAATATTTTGGCGTCGAATTGTGGTCCGGTGTACGACTGAAAACAGTGACAGTGATATGGCGAAATTCGGTATTTCTTTTTTTTATATACGTACCTAAAACCTATATATATATAATATATATATATACAGGTACCTCTAATATATTAAAGTACCCGTCTTCGCAAATCCCTCGCGATTGTCCTTCAGATTTATGTCCGAAGATATACAACACTACTGGCATTATACGGATTTTCGAATAACGAACCATACAATAATACCTATATATATATTTTATTATTATAATAATATTCCGAGCTCGTTTTACGCGTATAGATTTCTTTAGGGGTTCCCTTCTCGACTCGACCGTATTTCAATGAACAAATGAACCGTGTTCGTTTTAACAAACTTTCCCTCGCCCCGCCGCCGCCATAGTATGGTATACTCTCCGCGTACATAATGTACAATATACAGATATATCATGTTTTTCACTCGCATCCTACGACCGCACTCGGAGCCTCTATTTGATGATATAATAATATTATTATTATCTTATAACGCCCCGCACAAAAGGAAATGTTTTTACCGTTTGATTTGGATTTTGTCGCTTTTGTTGTTGTCGGTTTGCCGATTTTCGTCTTATTATTATCGTATGTCTAGGTACATATTGTAGCATTGTTATTGAACGCGTACTACATATAGGCACCCCGCAAAAATTGGACGCTTTATCCAGCTCGAGGCCGGGCCACAAGTGCCTGAATGACCGAACGAGTGTCGTGCATATTATTATAATCGTATATTGCAATATACAATATTATATTATATAGAAAGTTCATGCCATACAGCATCACCGAAAATATATTACATTTCATATTGCGATCGATTGGCACACTTGACGTAGAAATAAAATCGTTTCAAAGGGTCTGTGCCGATCGCACGAGTGTTGTTATTGTTGTCGTCGTCGTCGAGAGCCCACGCGCGCCTCATTGAAATAACGCATATTTGAGTGATTTTTCTTTACTCGCGAATTGTTTTCGGATTTGTCGAAATATGCAGTATACCTATTATATACGCGCGAGTTTCTGTCCGAACACATCCAATTATAAACGAGTATTGTCGGTCGAAAAAAAAATGGTTGATTTTGTTTATATACGCGATTATTGTGTACGGCTATATTAATAACAATATACAGTACACGATTATTGTACGACGTTATTATAATCTCGCATTAATTTTATTTTTATTTATTGCACACAGTCGTGTTTTAGGTTATGTACGCGTGTGATAAGATAACAACGCGTATCTTTTAAACTATTATGTAACGCTGCTGCCTGCACCGTCGTCGCACCGTACATATCTACTGAGGCACCGAGCCGCTCAAATTGATTTACAGTGACGTAACAATATAATATTATACTTAATATTTTTGTGGGGTATACCAATAATAATAGATATTTAACAATATGTAATATGTTAAAATATGTGCTACATTGATCATATTATATTATTAGTTATATACTTTTTGTTTTTTGGACAAGACATCTGAAACTGAAATCTTATAGGAATTTCTTGTAATTTTGAATGACATTTCTAAAACACAACGTACGAGCATATTTATTGTTCTCTCTTGGAATTAATTAAGTATAAAATGGAAACGGTTGTTGTTTATGAAAGCGTTAACGATTCTCTGCGTTTCGCACGCACTCACAGGAGATAAGGAACCGTACAATAGTTTGTTTAATAATATAATCGTAAGGGCTTAAAATACGTTCAGAGAATGCATAGTCAATTACAGTCCACGCTTATCTGTTTTGGCCGAAAGACGGCAAGAAAATTAAAAAAAAAATGGATTTTAACAATAAAACAACATAAATTACATCCAATTATGCACAATACTATTGTTTTCCTGGAAAACCGAGGAAGTAGGTACCTATCAGTATATTATTATTACCTATTATACGAAAGTGACGTTATATAAAAAAATGTGTATATAATCGTATTTACATGAACCATTGGGAATGTTTTTGATGGACTGTCGTTTTGATTAATATTCAAACTACCTATTCGAAATGCTATTTCACAATCGTCTAAAAATCGATTAGATCGTTTCTAAAATGTTCTCATAATATATTAGAAATTAATCTCAAAAACAGTTGTTTTAAAATTCTACCAAAACTAATAGAGAATATATGCCTCTAAATTAGTCGATTATCGTGTATGTTTCATGTATTAAATTAAAATAAGGAAACACGGGGTAATACCGTTAGGTAAATTAAAACATTCATATAAAATTAAAATATTATAAATGCTATTCACTGTTATGTACACAAATTTAATTTAAACAAAGTTATAAAGTTGTAAGTCATAGTATTATATAGATTTTTAAAAAATATAATATTTAATAAAAAATAACGTATTTAAAGAACATATATTATAATAACTAAATGAGTATATATTAGAAGAAAAACACAAATAATTTAAAATTAACAATGAAAAAATGTTGATATTGATCGATGGACATTGGACATACAGTGATACGGAAATGGATACCAAAGATCTTTATAGTATCAATAATTGCAGGTATTGCAGCATGATATAGTTTTTTTGACAACGGCATTTTCGGTATAGCTAAAGGTCCATTAATAATAGTAATTTGGTGAGACTAAAAAGTCCTTTAGTGCATCCTGTTACTACACTTAGATGATTCCTATACTGAAATTAATAACCGAATGTTTGCAAGTAATGGGTAATCATATTTTGGATTTGATCGATAAATATTCTGCAGTAATATTTTTCAATTCATAAGCTGACATACAATTCATGGTTAGATTAAAAACAAATGACACAATCGTCTTAATTGCCAATCGATGCAATCAATAAAATATTATAATACATGCATTTTTTTTATACAACTCTTAAATCACAAAGAAAGTATAAGTTTTAATTTTACATCTATAGTTGGTTAATCAAAGTTATAGAAAATTTTTGGATTAGAATGAAATGGTTCTAACAGAAATTATTTAATGATATACAACTCATTTGATATTAAAATATATATTAAACGTAAAAATTCAAGTAATAATATAATATAAATTTAAACTAGATAAGTTAATTAATAGATAAAAAAAAAGTTTCAATATTAATTGATTTTTTTAACTAAATATATTTTCGGTTTTGAGTTTTTGACACAAATTAGGTCAATTGTGAAATAATTTATTGATAATTATTATAACTCCTAACTAAATATAATATATTTCAATTCAATAGAGAATATGAATATATATATATATATATAATTATTTTTAAGGAGGTGTATACTTGTATGAAATTTACACCAAATTTGACGCAAAACAAAAAAAAAAAGATATAATGATATGCATTAAAATCGACAAAATACTAGTATTTAATACACTAAAAATGGTTTATATTACCTATAGGTACCTACTTAATAAATAAAGTTTACTAAAATATTGAACACAAAATTTAACACGTATATAGTGAAAAATAAATCTCAAAATAATGTTCAAGTTTTTTTAAATATAAGTGTATTCAAATTTCAAATTATATAATATTGTCAATGTCTTATATAAAAATATTTTAATAGTATTTACATAAAACATTTTTAACTAACAAAATTATTTAAGAAAAATAAAACCGAAAATAAAGGTATAAAATATAAAAATAATATTACAACATTTTTACTACACGAACTTAGTATACTGGATTATTTATAAAATAAGATCAATGCGTCTTTTACTTTTTACCAAATCATCAATAATTTCTTCAACACTAATTTCTTCGTATTTATGTATATTTAATTACATGACCAACCAATTAAGTCTTTTCTAAAACAAAATAATAATATATGTACTGAACAAATTAATAAAGTAAATTATTATTTAATAATATATTATATAATTTAAATCAATTTATTTATTCAGAAATTATGTTTCGCAAGTATATCTTAATTCTAATCAATGTTGAAAATGTCCGTTTATTCGTTACTGAATATACAGGAAGTATGACCAAAAAATTTGGAACAATTTATATATGCTGGGATATATGTCCTTATTACACATAGCTAAAGCTGCAATCAAATTTTTTTGTTTATTTTCCAAGGTTTTAATTTTCCTTTACCATAATTTGAATTCTTTAGCAAATACTACACAAAATGTACAAAATGCGCCGTCTAATTTGGCAGAATATGCTAACCGAGGAAATGTATGTAGTCATGAGTACCTATTGAAATTTTAAATTTTTGGGTCGTTCATCTAAACATCTGAATATAACTTCAATAGGGCATTTAAAATTGAGTTAATGCTTCAAACATTTATGAAGAATTTCATCTCTTTCAAATTCAGTTAACGAACGGTTATAATAAAATGCAATATCAAAATTACTAAATTCGTTTAATAAGTTCACTCCGGTACGTATTATCGCATTCGCGGTTTAATAACTTTACACGTTTGATAATATTATCCGGATTTGGTGAAATCGGACTTTTATTATTTGGAGAGATAACTATATAGAATTATGAAGGTGATGTTGTTGATTATTATTTGTATAGTATTTGAAATAAAAAAAAAAAATGAATTTAATGAAGACTGCTTTTTTGCCCGTTTTCTTTTTTTTTTTTGTTTGTCGGACATCGTAAAATAATGTACCTATCTATTAAATTAAAAATATACCTTGTTTTGTATGAATGTGAGAAAAATTGTATTCACAATCTATGCACAGGTCACAGTTGAAATGTATTCAGTTTAACACTGAGGAAAATGAAACAGGCATGTACTACAACTCTGTATAGACAAGGCCGGTGTTCAACGTATTGTCTATGCTATCTCAGATATCGGAAAATAAAAGTGCGATAATTATTATTTATTACCTGTATCGTCTAATACTCATGAAATAAAACTGATCATTATTTAAAGGTAGTGCTTAGTAAGTAGGTGATATAGTATTTACGTATAGAGACAGCAATAAAATATAATTTGTAATATTTATAAAATTAATTGCATAAAATTAAGAATATATATATTTTTTTAAATTCTGCCTATAATGACTTACAAAAACATTTTTTTTTTTTTTTGATTCTGAGGGGAGGTTCAGTACCCCTGGACCCCCCACCTGTAAATACGCCTCTGAGTATACCTATACCTACATGTTGCATGTACATATATGTACATGGTTTAAAACAAGTATACCTATACTGTCTTACTTATAACAATAAAACTGTGTTTGAAATGAGGTTTATTTTTCAGAACACAATTTTAGTCATTTTCGAACATAATATGATAATTAATTATAAGGTTCACTTGCAATAAGAAAACGAGCACATTTTTAAGACACAATATTAAAAGGATATAATATATTGTTTAGGCATACAGGAAATATGTGTGTTTCATTCTTGTTTGCTGTTGGACGTGTTTGTACGAGTATTTGCCGTAATATTTTTACCACTTGTTGTATTAACGAAATTAAAGTAATTAATTATATTCCCCGCAGACGAGTTTTACCGTGCTATCGGGTGGTGATAAATTATTATATTTTATTAACGTATTTTTAGTAGTGTCGTTAATACGTCGTTTTAGAATATTAGAAGAAATTTTATAGTTGAAAATATTTTTTTCCATATGATGATTATCATAAAACATTTATTACAGTACGATATGCACGTATACATTATTATTTCAATTAACATTATTGGTAGACTACAGTTATCGGTTTCACATTTCATATGTTGGTATTTATATGGTATCAATATAAAATATTATTGAGCGAATTTATTTTCCGAGCATGTCCGTACATATTATAATATCTACGTTTAGATTACAGGTTGGCAAATAGAAGTTATAGGTTCTATATATTAATGTATGTCGAAGAAATATTTTAAACGAGTTATAGTTGGGTATTTGTCTAAAATACAGTCGTAAATCGTCTAAATTAATCAATATTAAATCACGAACGAGTGTTTCTACGTTGTAACCTCACTGGGATTTAAAATGTCGATGCGTACATAATACATACGGCCCAGCTACAAATTCAATTGTGTGTAATCAAATCAATTTGATTCGATTAGATCCACTTGTGAGTCGAAGTAATAAAATATTGTGTGTATATATATATACCTATATATATATCTAGTATAGTCGAATAACTCGAGATTTTGATTTCATTAAATGTCTATTTCCCCCTCCCCGCGTCAAACGAACGAAAATATATATTAATTAGAAAAATGTATTTGCAAGAAACTATAATTAATATATTATGACGTATCGTCTTGCATGTTTTATCTAATAAGGTCGCCTTTACGTTTTTCTATTTGTTCAGGTTTCCACAAAGTATTGAAATTGAGCTGAAAAAAAAAATTTGTACATTCGATATTAAATATATTCAAAAGTATAATAACTGAAACCAGATCCAGTCAAAACCATCTGAACCGGAGATTATTCTTATTTTTCTAAATATATTTCTAATTATTTTTTACGATGCTCGAATTTCTTATAAATATATATCGCATACATATACATATATATATATATATATTAACTTTTTACAGATAACCGTCGGTGTTGAAAATAATATTATCTTACAATCACAATATACGAAATAATAAATTATTGTAATTTTTTTTTTTTTTTTTTAATAATATTAAACCATTACGTCACGTTTTCCGGTTAGATCCCTGGCGCCCGTCACAACGCGTGCAGTTATATTATAGCTAGTAGTATATACACCACTGGGCGATGAATCAAATTTATATAAATCTCAACACACATACACGCATATACCATGCATAATATGATATATTTATTAATATATATATATATATTTTTTTTTTTATAAATTATCCAAATCTAAAAATGCCCACGAAATGACAGAATATCGAATACGGGTAAAGGGTGACATTATATAAGGTCTAAAATTACACTGCGGTAGTAATTTATTAGCAGCGGATCTCTAACTGGCTAACGTTTTTTTTTTGAAATGGATGTAAAAAAAACAATATATACATGTCATATACTCATATTATATATATATATATATATGTGTCTCCAGTTATAATGGGCTTCTCGTCTAGCGGCACGAAATCATATATAAATCCCAATGTGCAGCGTGTGGTAATACGTGATAATTGTTCAAACTTAAAGGCGTACGGTTACAAAACGTCACTGGGATACCTTTTTAATGATAATTTGGCACCAGATGACTGGTTAAAAAGTCCATCCCTTTAACTATAACATATACAGCGTGTAATATAATGTAGACCGTTGAATGGTTGTACATGAGTTGTATTAATTTGCTAAAAAAAAACATTTTGTACCTATACCTATATACTCGAATATTTATAGTATTTACTACGTAAATCGGAGAAATAATAATACAGGAGAATTCAGAAAACAAAATATTTTAATACACTATATAGGAGGTACCTATACTTCTTTTCAAATAATATATAATACATTATAACATAATATAAACATCACTTAGATATTGGATAAAGTACATATTTATCCAATACACGTTCTAAAATTTCAGTAAATTGATGTTTTTATGTACATTATTATTCATCTATTGATTTATCGTTTTAATAATATCGTTGTCATGCCCGTGTGCTTATTATTCCTGTACTTATTTGTACATGTTATCACATTTCACGTTGATATGCCAACTATAGCCAATAGAAGAATGCATAGGCCATGCAAAATAAGAAGCGCGGTACAGAACGGGGAAGAGAGATATACGACTGTTTACATTGCACTCTCACTCCAGCAAGATTCCTTATCATAAATTATATTTTATAACGATAACAAAATAATACAAATCTCCTGTAACCTCAAAATTGAAATATGCTCATTGCTGTTTGATAAATTCTCATGGATTATTTTATTATCTATACGATTGCCGCCGCTGTTGTGACAGTCGGTATAGCGTAAATACGATAATCTTATTCAACTATTTTTGCTCCGTTAGCATATACTGTGTACATTATTGAAAACACTATTAAAAACTTCTATGATCGAACGTATGACAAAAAACCAAAATATCATGACAACTGTTACAATATGAGATAACAGTACGATTCACGGCCAATGTACCTTTTTTTCAGATGTTATCGGGTTATCATTTATCTACTACAAAATTTATATTGTGTGTTATGAAATCTAAATTTATGTAATTATATAAGTACTAAAAATGTTCGAAATAAAACAATTTAATATTTATATAGTACGAGTATAATATAATATTTTTTCAGCCCATACAAAAACCTAATAATAAGGGTACTCTGGAAGAAACGATAGGTACTAAACGTTTCAATAGATTTCTACTATCGACAAAAATAAGTAAACCAAAGGTACTCATTTATAATTTGTATTTATATTATTTCAATACTTAAAATTAAACACGTTCTCGATATATCAATTATTTATAGACAGTTTAACGTATGCACTCCCGTGTAGTAAAATGTTGAACGCTCGATATTGTACAATAGATATATTTTGTAAAAATAAAATAATAAAATATTCAGAAGTAGGAAAATACGGACTTTTTGTCACTTAAATTCGTCAACGGAAAGAAAAATTCTAAAACTTTTTCATCCGTGATAGCACCACGTGTAAAAGTTTTTCGGAAATACTGTGTTCACATATATAATATATATAGTTTATAGGTTATACTCGGTGTACGGTATAGACTACCGAAATTCGCCTCGTTTGCCCATACTGCAGTATAGGACGACGTTATATACTATTATTACTTCCAGTTACCACTCTATTACCATTATATTATTATTATTATTATTATTATTGTTGGTATGTGCACGAAAAACAGAAAACCCTAACAGAAGACGATCGGTGAGAGCCGAAATAACTGCTGCGGGTCGCGGTGGCCGTCAATGGTTTCCAATCTAAAAGACTTTGGGTCCGTTCAATTACGCGTGCCGAGCCGCGCGAACGGCCTTTGCCGGGAAAAACGTTTTTATCTTTTAATGCCGCCGGCGGTTGTTATCTCTCTCACTCTCTCATTCTCTCTCTGCAAAAGACTCGATAAGTTCGAATTGTCCAATGTGCGTGTATGTGTAGTTTAATGTGTGTGTGTGTGTGTGTGGGCGATAAAATTAAACGACGATTTTTGCCCCGATTTTTGCCTCTCCGACAATCGCCACCGATCGTCGTTACATATTATATATTGTTACGCAAACATACGTGATGCTGCAGATGTATATAAAAGGTCGTTTCCGCTGTGGTCTCGCGTGTCCTAAATGGAAACCAATAAAAACCGTATCCGGCCCGGGCTCGATGCGACCGAATCGATCCAGTTTAGTCCAATCAACGGCATTGATGGATCCACAATGGGTCACAACTGCCTATTTCCTGGCCGCGCACTCTCGATCGGTTCATTAATCTAATAAATCCGATCGCCGCGGCCCCAATATAATATTAATAACGATAACAATTTACCGTGCGCGACCATAATAATATATCATACACGACGTGTTTGCAGCAGTACGAATAATATCGTCCTACCGCGTAGCAACGCGTACATAGCGATTTATATTTTATGTTTAGATTCCGGGAGCGTATCGGTAAAAAAAAAAAAAAAATTGGTTCTAGTAGTTAGTTTAGACGGGTACTTTATAGAAGCCGTTTTTTTTTTTCAAGTAGTTTTCAAAATCGTAAAAAAAAACTACCTCGTATAAGGGAAACATCACGAAAAGTTGTTATGAATTAGAAAATAACTATGCAGTCATGATTATATCGACTATACGCGTATAGGCATATAATATTTATAACCATCACCAGTGTGATATTTAAAATAAAATGGTATGCAATTTTGTAGAAAAACAAAAGTTAATTGAGAAAATATTTTAAAAGTTATCTAATATATTAACCATAATATACTCTTACTACACCGAAGCAAATATATCTATGATTTCAATAAAAATATAGATTAATTTAATAATATGGTTGTTAATATACGTCCAATAAAATGTTTGTTGATTTAAAAATAAAATGTTTGTTAATTTAACAGTATAAAATAACAAAATGTATTATTGATATAACAATATTTTTCACCAGTGTCTTAGGTAAAATTGTCTAATTGAATACAAATTTATATGAATTACAAATATTTTATTAATTCAATTATAAATATTTTGTATTTATTTCTTTCTTCTTCTTCATGGAACAAACGCTTACTTGTTAATCAAAATAGTCAATTTAAACAGAATATTTTTTCAATTTAATAACATATTTTATTATAATACAAAAATGTATATTAATTTTACAAATTATTTTTATTAATTTATAGCTTATACATTTTGTGAAATTTGCAAAATGAATTTTTTTTATTATAAACACATTTTTTATTAATTTAAAAATATATTCATTAAAATAATGAAAATTGTATTATTTCAACAAATATTCATTTGTTAAAATTTGATTATTGCATATTGTTAATTCTACTAATGATATTTGGTTCATTGTAGGTTTATTATAGCAGGGTAATATTTTGTATAAATTACGTAAATATACGTAGGCGTACTTGATGAATTTACTAAAACGTAGGTATACAATAAATTGAAAATTTGTGGTAATATGCATTGTATTTGCAATAAATGCACCAATGTTTTTTATGTAGGTACTTACTTATCTATTATACATATTACTTATATTACCTAAATGTATTGGCGTATCTAGTAGTTGAATAAACCTGTTAAATGATTATTTATTAACAAAATTATTATATTTATTTTTCCATTTTAATGATATAGTTAATCACCTACACATTTCATTGAAAATTCATCTACATATACACCTATATTTAAGACTACGTTATTTATATCAATAAATATTAATTAATTCAATTTTATTTTATTTTTAAATGTCTTTGTGTATAATTTATAATAATCCACATTTTTTACTAGGCTGTACATAATATACCTACTTGTATAATTATATTAATAAATCACAAATTTAGATTGAATTCTTTATCTATATGTCATAGGATACTTGGTAAAAAATTGTCCTGCTCATAAAATAGAAACCGTATTCGTACATATATATATACTATGCGTCGATAATAACATGCGGCCATCTATACTTGTACAATAAAATGTATGCTATTTTTTTACTACACAATGGCAGAGTTGAATTTTTCTGTTTGTCAACTAAATCGATAGGGAAAAAATGGGACATTATATCAAAACCAATAAAATGTATACATTCGAAGTAGTCAGATATCGTTTTGTCACGTAACTATACTGATTAGACGTGCTGTAATAAGAAACATATATCTTTAAAAATAGTTTTATATACCTATGTATAATAATTCTGTCGTAAAAATCGAACGATAAAAATGAATAATAATATTATATCCATCGTCCAAAATAAATGTTACGCCATTTATAATTTCAATTATCAATATTTTTTTTTTTTTTTTTAAATTAATAATTTCAATAATATATTTAACACATTTAAATATAATTACAATACTAATGGTATGCTGAATAAATTATTTATTAATCACTGTGAAATGAATATAAAATAACATATATTGCGTATAATATCAATATAACTGCATACATGGTCGCCAAGTAAGCATATTATGATAAAATTTACACACAATATTAGTTAATAATCAAGATTAAATTTGACCATTTCATTTCAAGATTTTTGTGAATCAGTTTCTATTTCATGAAATATTTTCACGAAAAGGACGATGCAACTTCTACATGATGTAAACTTTTATTACGACACACCAATTACAATGAACAAATAATAATTGTTCAGTGCATATCAAAAGTCATTATAATCGAATTCCACATTTATTATATTTACCGTTTGAATGTTACATTATTATTATGAATTCGAAATGACTAATATTCGTATACATTTTGTTTTAAAAATGGATTACTAAGAAAGTTATTTAAAAGTGCTCGGATCTGTCATTATACCTACTAGAGTTATATGTTTCGTATATACTACGCTATTTCGAGATTTGACATTAGAAATATGTTCACTATGCTTTCTAAGAAAATTTTCCAAATATTTACAGAACACTGCAGTAGTCCATTTAACGAAACGTATTTTCCGGATTTAATAGATTATATGGACGGGAATTTGAACGAAACGCTTTCCATTTTAGGCATTCTAACAATTTAAGAGTAAAATATACATATATACATGTCTCGTGAAAAAAATGAAAATTTGCTCAAAAATATAAAATATAATGAACACCGTATAATATTGATATTGTTTCAATATTTTAGAAATTAACAGGCATAACACACAATTTTTCAAGAACTAACAAATTTAACTTGAAATGTTGTACTTACGTTATATAAATTATTATAATGAGATTAATAATATTAGTAAATATATATATAAAACAAAAATAACCAAATATTATATATATATATCCAAATAGGTACCTGAATGCATATGTATACGTATAGGTATTATAAAATATGTTTATTTTTGATAATATTTTGAAGAAAAGATTTTCTATTTAGATTATATACAATTATATATATTTATGTACGGGTATATGCTAGGTAAATATTATGTATTTAGTCAACTAAAATGTTTTTATTAAATATAATATAATAATACAATATAATTAACATTTTAAATATTTTGTTTTCACTATAATAAATAATAATATTATATATTATTATGTTGACTGTTGAAGTTGAATCATCTATCAAAATATACATATAACTACAAATTTGAATAATACTATTATATATAGGTAACGAAACTATTGCTTGAAAATATTTTTAAAAAACGATCATTTTATTTATGCGTGACAGACATTTGTTATCTATATGTGTTACTGTCACGTATACGCTTTTAATATAATTTAAAATCAGCTATTACCGATAGGAAAATAAAATATATACCACTCTGAACAAAATAATCAAATGAAAAAATAGATTTTGATAATTTTCAAAGACGCTGCGAATAAATGATTAATTTCTTGTTTCTAATGGTTAACGAATGCCAGAGTAGTATAAACTATTTTCCACGTCCAAACAAATATGTCCGTTATTATATTATATGTGTAGATCAAACATTTTTCTAAAATAATTAGGATTTCCTGTTTTTTGGTTTGACTATTTATTTGTATAACTATGGTGCGATTCGACGTATTTTATCGTAACTATTTTTATTTATTTTATAGCTGTTGGTTACAAATTTGATATAACTTAATATACGTAATAATATTATAATATATATTCTATACTATACTTAATATTATTACATTAATTGTTATTATTATTTATATATTAATAACCAAAAAAAGTGGTCATAGAAGAAAGAAGTGATCTTAGTAGTTGAAGGATTAACTTTTTCAGTGCTGCATCATTTTTCACATCGATATACTCTCCCATAGGTACTGCGAAAAATCGATATTCTCATATAGGTACTCATAAGGTTTTTAAAGTTTTTTAAAGTTATGTATCGAAGGCAGAAATTAATAAAAAAAATTAATATTGACCAAGATATTTAACTATAAAATATTTACGGCCAATGGTTCCCAAAGTGTCTTGATTATTGGATCCCGGTAAAGAATAAGAAGGAAATAGTAGGTATACCAAATTGAAGACATTTTTAAGTTGTACTCTAAATGCAAATCAAAATACTAATAAACACATTAATGATTATTACATCATAAATATTGAGATTATTGACAATACTTGTAATAAAACTAAAAATGTAAATATTTAAAAATATTTGAAAATCGTAATTTAATTATTTTTTATGAAATAGTTTGATATTTTCTTATCTAATGATTGGTACGGGGTCCATATATTTAGGGCATATTGATAGCATTTTATTTAACATAACGAGCAATGTATGTCATTATGAGTATATACACGTCCACAGCACTCAAAGAGTTAAACTCTATTGAGATCTAAAAACACTTATAATTGATCAACGTTGCACAAATTCCCGTGCATAGAAAATATACTGTTGCTTTTTCATATATTAGATTTTGAGAAAAGTGAGGAATGTAGAAAAATATTTTTTTATTGTTTATAAGATGATATTTTTTTTTTTTGTTTATACGAGATATATACTTTCATATATATATACTTTTCCGTGTATAGAATAGAAGTAGATGTGAAGATTTAGAGTAAAGAGCTTTTTTGATAGAAAATTTGTTCTAGTTTCAGCAAGTTTTCTTTTCTAAGCGTAAAGATAGTTTGACTTTTATAACACTTTTATAAATGAGAAAATAACAAATAATAGTTGTTAGGGCTACCGATTATTATTGATTCTATTTTTATTTTTAACAATACTGTACCGAAATTCGCTCAGAATCGTTTTTCGAATGGAACTACGATTTATCTTTGCCCACAGAATCTGTATCTGTATTGCTTTTTTTTGTTATTTTTGACGAAACCATTCAATTGTTTTTGCAAAAACTATAAAAAAAAAAATTTTCTGCACACCGATTCGCTAATTATTTGGATCTTGAAAAGGTGCATCCTATAAACGGTCTGCGATCACGACGAAACGTATTTAAAAAATTATATAATATATACCCATAGTCGGGAGAACGAAAACTGACCGCTGGCAAATGTGTTAGCAACTATATTTTTCTAATAAGGAGGGATTTTCAAACTAAGACACGCTTAAGGTGTGAGTCGCTATGCTTTTGTATATATACGTCTTTCATATTTCCTTTCTAGAATCGTTCTGGGTACAAACGGAACCTTTCGGTTATCGTAGTTTTATTTTAGGGGGGTCGTGTAACGTTATCACGATTTTAGCACGTATCACTGAAAACTATTTTACGTTACCCCGATGAAAATAAACCGCCAGGGACGTTCGCATCAGCGGCCGCAGTACTTATCATTCTTCCGACTATAGACGACGAATGATCACATACATATTATACATATATATATATATATAGTTACGGCCAGGATCGTCCCTATATAGGGTTAGGGGTATCTCACTGCCCCCCCCTCCATTCTCGGAAAGCAGTCGGTAAAATTGAGTTCAGTGGGCAAATTTCAGTTCAGTCAGTATAGAGAAAAAGTCGATGCCTATTTTTTTTTTTTTTGCTTCTTCACTCACCGCACGTTTATAAAGTATTTTGGAATTTTAAATAGGCAAACTATAAATTATTACGTATAGGTGGGACTGTAGTGGGAGAAATGGGAAAAAAAGTTGTTTATCTGTATTTTTTCCCCTTATTTTACGTTTTCAAAGAGTAGAAATAGGTATTACATAATTTTTTTCACCACCCCTCCCCCCCTCCACCAAAATCTTTCTTCGGGACGGCCGTGTCGTACATTGGCATTGTTATGGCAACAATACGCGCGCGTTTATAGTCCACCGACCGATTCACATTATATTAAAAAATCATTGCCACAGCGGGTTATGATAATATATATATATAGGTAAGTATATATACGTATATAAATATTTTTTTACGACGGCGATAAAATATATTATAGAAATCGGCTTCGCCCCGGCTATCGGGACATTGCGTTAACACACACTGTATATAGTACCTACCGGGCGCACAAACCCGAGACGAGCCCGCAATGACGTTCGGTGTATTTATATAGTGAAATAATATCTTTTCGTATCGACAATACGCGTGTTTATTGCCCGTAATTTTAAACGACGACGAAAAAACACGATACACAATATATTATAATATATATTATAATACGCGCTGAAACGAAGAATATACGATATTATTTACGAATCTCCTATATTATATTATTATATATACGGTTTAATGTGCGAGAGACAATAAATGGCATATATATACAATATAAATTCAACGATTTACGAGACGGGACGCGACTATCGCTGGATTGGGCGTCGGATAGGTCGTTTAAATGTTTACTTACGAATTATTATTGTATAGGTTAGGTTATATACCTATAGGTAGGTATATACCATAATAAAAATACGCGAGACGAACTTTCCGATCGTTTGAAAATAACACGATATAGGTACCTATAACGTGTACCTATTTGTACCTTTTTGTACTCGAAAATAATATGTTGCCATTATAATGCGCATAATATAATGCGTATTATATCATATATAATATTAAGATTATTATATTCACCACACTCGTTCAAACGGCCAATGTTTTTATTGAATTTTAAAACGTATATATTCAATACAATAAGTAACAATATATATATATATATGGGTCCGCGAAACGTTTCGGAATGTAAAAAATTATTTGGACGGTATATAGGTATAATAGATACGGAAAGTGTAAAATGTGGGGTGCAAATTTGGAATTTCAAATGTTCATTACCGTGAAAATTCGGACGGTAAATATTTGGACGGTAAATTTTTTGACTATATATAGGTATCCAAAATTGTCATGGCGTTGAAAATTTAAAATTCCAGATTTGATGACCGTATAACATTTTACGTTCAGATTTTTACCGGCAAAACTACGTTTAATGACCGTGTTTTTATGCGAAACCTATAATGATGGGTGACGGCGGATGTTACTTCGCGTTTTGTAAATTTTAAAATTTAATAAAAACGTTAGCGCGGATAGAAAATTTTGGATTTCGACGTTATTTTATGGCTAAAATATATTTTGTTATTTTAATTGTTAACTTTGATATATAATATAGACTAAAATTATTTTAATTCCAGATTTTTTCAGACTTTCACTGTCCAAATTGTTATTGTTCAGATTTTCACATTACAAGTTTTTACGTGCTCCCTGAATAATATGTATTATTATATAGTTTAAATATATCTGAAAAAGTCAATATTTATCTAAACGTTTATAATTTATAAAATATAAAACGTTTTCATATGGTTAGTATATAAAAAACTATAGATATATTCCATATCAAAAGTAATGATCCCACAATCTTTTCTATAATATCTCGATTTGTAAATGTAACAATTTATATAAGTTAACATATTTTACAATCATTTAAGGTATTAAATTAAAATTAAATATTATTACCTACGAAATAATAAAAAAACTAAAATGTTAAATTATAAAAACAAAAATTAATATAAAATTATGTAGGTATGTATCTAACTAAAAACTATTATCAAATTAAAGTACTACATAAATAATAATTAATAGTTATTATCTATGGTTATTATATACATTATATGTATTATTTATTGTATATTATCACAGTTTTGATAATGTACCAAATCGGTTTTATTGAAGTTTTTATAATATATTTGTTTTTGTTGCAGTTTACATATGCATCTAAAGTGAAACCCGTGTTTTGACCCATGTATTCGATTATTATAATGAATACAGATAGAACAAAAATAATTACGAATATACGGGGTTTAAAAAGTGTTTTTTATGCCTCAATATATCAATAAACTATTAATATTTCTCCTTTAGGTAAACGTAATAAATTACATTTATTTTAAGTGCGTCTATTATCTATGCAAAAAAAAGATTACAAGAAACTAGTTTTAGAGAATTTTTTGAGATGAGGATTTTTTTTATAATACGATACAAAAACCGGTCACATTTTAACACGATTTTCCTTATCAAAACCCACTTTAATTTAAATGTTTCCATTATATATTATATGCGTGGGTATACGCACAATATATATATATTCGAGTGTGTGGTTATTACAAACATATTAATTCTATTATAATATATCGTCTTAAAATACCATATAAAATTAAAATTTTAATTAATTTTTCTTATTGATTATAATTTACTTCTATAAACACTCCCGCATTATGCGAGCTTTTATATACTCACCCTCGCATATTTCAATTGTTTCTATACGATACACAGTTATTATTTAATGTTTTATCCCGCACATAACACGAGGGTGAGAATTTTCAATGTTTACATATTTTCTAGTACCTACGCCGTATTATTTACGGGAATCACAATTTTTTTTTTATGAAATATAATTTAAACGATTGTAGCGAGTGGCTTCCTAGTCAACATTGTTTTTTCTATAGTCACTATTCCTCAGCAAACTAAATTATTGTTTTGATCAATTATTTATACTAAGTTAAATACTTTATATAATAAAACATTGTTTAATATTATTATTTTGAATATTAAAACTAGATATATGTTAATTTAAATTGACAATGTTTCTGTATCTATATATACACAGTAAAAAAATATTATTCCTAATTTTTTACATAATATTTTATTATAATAAGATACGCATAATCAATTGTATAAAATTTTAATCAAAAAGTATTGTATAAACTATAAACTATCGAATAATATATATATTATATTAGTTTAGAGTTATAAGGTTACATTAAATAGATCGTGTGCCTTTTACTTTGCATTTAAGTGTAATTATCATTATTATTATATTTTATTATTGTTGTTGTATACTATAATATATACTGTTTAATATTATTTCTCATGGAATACATTTTTAAATTGAAGAGTAGTATACCAAAACGTGATATTTCATAAATATCAATTTATACTAATATAACTATACGAATATGACATTTTAGATTTTGAGAATGGCAAAAAAAAAAAAAACTCTATTGGCATTACCAGGGGCTTACAATGATATTTAATTTTTTTTTTCTGTAAATAACTTTTTGGACACATAAAGTAAAATAGGAGTTTTGGAGTGGGTTTTTGGATAGCAAATTCGTACTAAATGGTGCCTACATTTTTCGATTTTTCTAGTCGTTTTCTTAAGCATAAAAAAAAACTGACTTTTATAATGGGAAATTTTAGAAATATATAACTGTTTTTTAGAAATAACAAATAAAGTTGCCATATGGTTATTATATCTTACTGAAATAATATTATTGCGAAATAATTACATTTTAGTAGCAGGTAATGTGTAATATTATGTATATAATATACCTACCAATAGATTCGCTCAAAATCGTTTTCAAGGATGCAATGCTTTATCATTGATTTCGAACTGAATATATCCTCTAGTTCTATAGTATCCTAACCGACGGGCAAAGTGCTTCTAACTCTACCGTCGGTCATACGAACGCAGCTTTCTTGTCTTATGAAGTATAGATAGGTAGTCGAATTTTCACGTAGTTACGACACATTAAAATTTATTTTTAAGGCACGAAAATGTATTCTTTTTTTTATGCAAATAACCTCTGTAATATTTTATGAATAGAATGCGTTAAAACTTAATTTTTGACATTTCGGTACACACGTTTTTCTTTCTGCAGTTCCTACGGTCTTGCTGATGGAAAAGAAAGGAGAGCATTTTTCGTTTCTTTATTTTTTATTTTTTTCAATCGTTATGCAGAATACGCGACCTAACCTACTAGGTACATTACGTATATTATGCTTTCGTACGACGTGATCTCTGTATATTGATCGAAATTCGTACATAATATGTAGGTAATATAATGTGCGGTATAATAGAAGCCAAAATTCGACTATCCGTATCGCGGCTGCAGTAATTCCGTTATACCCTTGTGACGCGCGTGTATCTTTAATATCCGAAAATCATCGAATCGTAAACCGCATTTTTCCCCTCGGCGAACGGTTTACGGCCGTACCACTGTAATGACGTTTACCGTATATAAAGTATAATATACGAGGTACAATATATATACACACACGTATGTTATAAGTAATATAAAATCGATGATCAAAAAATGATAAAATATCGCTGTCGTTAACTCGATACGTGGTCGTTGTTATACGACCTCTGACTGGCAGTAACGGTCACTAATTTTCGTGAGTACTTATATATATATGTATTATATATTATACACGTACAACGCAAACATCCTATTATATAGATTTGTGTCAGGCGAATACACAGATTTTTATTTTTATTTTTTTTTTTCTACCCAATCTATATAATATGCGTATATTATTATTAATTGGGCCGTGTAATAAAAACGTTTTCGTGACGTAAAACCCCGTCCGTCGGCCAGGAGATTCGTTTTATTTTTACAACCTTCGGGGTCGGTCGAAATACAGTATTAACAATAATAGTAATAATAATAATAATAATAATAATAATAATAATAATAAACCGCTGGCAGTAGCATTAAAATTAATATTGAATTAGCGTCCGTGCCGGGATGACGAGACACGAATCAATTTTCGGATTAATAGTTCAGGAAATATAGCACTGTTACCTGGAAAAAATTGCCATAGTTTTGAAATTCGGCACAATTGTTCGTCTTAGGGTACTGATTAACATACTAAAAGTCTTTTTACTAAAATACAATATATTTATTTGTATATGTACCAGCGATTTAATTTCTAATGCGTTTGAAGTTTGAACAGTACAGTACAAAACAGTTATTATCGGTTTATAGTCAAAAATGTAAACTACATTTTAAATTTTGCTAATTATTTAAGAAAATATTAGTTTTAGGAAAAATATTCTTAGAACTTTTTTTATACGAAATTTAATAATTAACAAAACTGTATAGAAGCATATTTTTGGTCAAGTTGATATTTTTTTGAGAAAAATGTGAAAAACCAATTTTTTTTTATATTGCGCAGTGCAGAGCAGAGCGAGCGTACGCTTGAGCAGTCAGGACTTTTAGTATGTTAATCAGTACACTAAGACGAACAATTGTGCCGAATTTCAAAACTATGGGATTTTTTTCCAGCACAAAGCAAATTTATAAGTTATTTTCTTGTACCATAAACGGTTTGTCGGAAATCGTTTGTTAGGACATCACGTCGATCGTTCTAAATACAGTGGCGTATTTAGAAATTATTTATGGGGGGGGGGGGGAGATGAAATAATTAATCATAAGGTGACCGAGGTGATCATGCGGTTCGCGAATACGGTACGGGCGTGCTGTTATCTATATTCTATAAATAAATCGATCGAATGGATATCCATTTCTTTATTATCTATAGTAAAACACAGGTATTATGAATTATATCGTTTTATGATTTTTATTTTTATTTTTATGGAAATATATATTATCCCCCCCTACCTTAGGCATATATTTTTTCATTTCACTATATATTTCCATAAAAAAAAATTAAAAGTCGAAGTGCAAGGGGGGGATCTATCCCCTAAATCCCCCCCCCCCCGTAAATACGCCACTGTCTAAATAGAAACATATTATACGGTCAGGTATGGTCATGTCGGCAACACAATGGCTGCCGTGAGACTCAAATGTAGGTCTCAGTAGATCGTCGTCAAACACAAATCACCCGGTTTCCGAATGAAAGAATCTTATCGGTTGACGATAGGAAAATATGGTCTACGAAAAAGTTTTAATATATAGTAAAAAGCCCGGTACATTATAATCTTAGCACTGCAATTTGAAAACCGGCTTATTTAGCATATATTTTCTCAAATATTGAAATAATTCGCTCAAAAAACGTACGGACCAAAAAGAAATCGCTATATATTTATTTATTATATTATTAATTGTATAATTAAGATATTTCTACTAAAAGACCAATAAGTGGTATAGGTATTTAAAATCTGAAAACAGATTTGAATTTGTTGGCCAATCTTTTCTTTATTATTATGGATTAAAATATAATCTCGATATCTAAAAATGCAAATAACATGGACAAAAAATACTGCCTCAGTTGACCCCTAGAAGACAAACAGATAAATTTTAAAACATTTTTCAGAATTAAGATCTGACTATCCAAAGTCCCATAGATTTAACCCACTTTTAATACTATATATACTAATAATATATAGGTATGTACTGTATACATAATTTAAAGTAATACATACTAATAATATATACTACCCGAGTCTGTTGAACTGCAATTTGCCTAGCTCCTGCCAGTAAAATGCCTTAGGCATTATGCCTATGATGATATTATAAATTAGAATCCTATCGTTTCTCTACATTTTAATAAATGTACAAATTTAGTTTTTTGCTTCAAATGCGTATCATAAAAATTGTAATATTAAATACGTAAGTAATCTGAAAGTTGAATAAAAAATAGGATTTAAATCCTATCATTCTAAGCCAGCGAAATATGATGCGATATAATATTATCAGGCGTAGTTATCGATCACGTCGTACCATTTGATCAACCCAAAATGTAAAATTAAAAAATTACGATTTTTCAACAGAATTTTAATTTACCTACCTATTAATACTATTTAGAGGCCTAATATTTTGTCCATAATTATTATGACACATATATAGTGTAGTACGAAATTTTGATATCTTTATATTGATTTTAATGATATACATTTTTAGGGTTTTAGTGTTATAAATTGCTGAAAAAATATGTAAATAATGTAATTATTAAATTTAATGAGCTTAAATTTAAGATTTTTACATTTATATTAGGATTTTTATTGATAAATATTCAAGTTTTTATTAATTTATTATAATATTGGTATTAGTAATAATAGTTTTATTCCTTTTCTTAGTTTTTTATATTATCTATGTATTTGTCAAGTATTATTTAATATTTTCCAAGAATAATTTTATTTTAATATTCAATTAAATTTTTTCTTTTTCAAATAGTGTATTGTTTGATTATAGTACTATAAGGAATTTGAAAAATGTTGGTTGATATATTATTATTGATAAAATTGTATTTTTTTCTTGATAAGTATACATACAAGAACCAAGGTGAACTATTAGTCATTTTATTGATCTTGGTATCTTACTTTGAATAAACTAAATTTCTATATTATATCCCTTCAGTGAAATATATATTTTATACTTTTATCTTGTATACTTTATCGCGTCAACTCATATTTTTCCAAACTTAATTTATCGTTTTATATACTAATACAACGCATTCGATTATAAATACATATTGTAATAAATCAAAGACAAATCACGTATTAACAAATAAAAATCTAACATAATAATAAAAAAATATTTTTATGCTACTGAATTATTAGTCATTTTTAAATATAAGATTTTGAGTGCAAATAACGGTTTTGATTTTATTATAGTCAGTTTTTCATTTTTTTATAAAAACATTTTTTTTTTTTTTTTTTTGGTAGTAAAAGTATACTGGAAGTTTCATAGCTCATTTATGTAGACTAACCAGCTTTAATATTAAAATTGATAAACCACAAAATAAATGTGGGACCATAAAAAACAAAAAAAAAAAAAAAAAAGAAAAATGTCACATAAATATTTGTTTAGTATTTAACTTTATGAGATAATTCAAAAATTTTAAACACAATTTTAAATAACTACTTACGAAATTTCGAATTCATAGTATTTTAAAATGTATTTATTGGTAATAATAATATATGATCTTAACCAATACCGAATATTATAACAATAATAAATGTAAGCTATACAAGATGCTTATGTAAGTATGATGTATTTATACTCATAATATTGCAACACGAGTAAATTATAAATAAACAAGAAACAAAATGGAATTTATTTAACAATATAGGCATACTTAGTTACCCGGTAGTATAATATTTATTTTTTATAATAGGTTTATTTTTCATTATACATAAATAACTACGTATTCAATTTTTTCTTCTTTCACCCATCATATATCTAATTAAATTCTATAAAAAAATAATTTACTTATAATTTCATTCAAATTAGAAAACTTTATTTAATACGAATGTATAATATATTATAATATCATAAAATTCTTCATTATATTATAATTGATACACTATTTAACTACGTATATGAAATTTTAACAACTATGTGGTTATCTTCAACGTAAACCAAAAACTGATTTACAAAAAATATTTTGGTTTACGCTACTGTAAATTGCAAAATATAGTTGTTGAAAATATAACGTATACATATTAAAAGTGTATAATTTTTGTGACTTGGGTTTATAATAAATTAATGAATTATAGTACAATAATCATAAAAGCTTAACTTTATTTTAATATTTTATACTTCATATTTTTATTTCAATACTTATACTTATTTATAATTGTTAACTATAACCAACTATATAAGGTTCTAAATATTTATAATACCAAATAAACATTTATACATTTATTAAACTTTGTATGCAACCTTTAAATGTATGTAATATTTAACATTAAATGAACATTTAATAAATATTAAATTTGTTTTGATCGAATGTTGCCAAACATTTCAGTCAACCTTATTTTCAGACCTAATTTCAGACCTTTTTTACGGGTAGCCGAAAAGTGAACCTATCTAATTAGTTTTAGATATCCCTGCCTTATTTTAAACTCAATATACATAGGTGCCTATGGGCTATGGGAGGTTAGGGGTTAGATATATCCTCCTGGAGAATAACTTTATAATGGATTAATGCTAAAACTGGTAGTTTATAACATGAAAATATTATAACTAATTTATGTCTGCCTCCTCTAAAATTTATCCTATAGGCGCTAAACATTGAAATACGAACAAAATGATAATTTTGAATTAATTATTGTTTTTTAAAGGTTATGTTGAACATTCATTTTTAAACATTTCTTATTTAAATATTCAATGAAATATTATTCTACATTAAACTTTAAATAGTAATTATTTTACATTGATTTAATGTTTATTAAAAGTTTATTATTAATCATTCGACTATGAACGTTACATCAAATGTTTATTATTAAACAATTAACTATTAACTTCATATCAAATGTTTAAGATTACAAAATGTTTATTGGGTAAGTATAGATATTCTATGCAGATATTTATTTACTACCAATCTACTTCTTTTTTTAGAAATAAATATCAGTTTTGATAAGTACATAACGTAGTATGCATTAATTTATAAAAGTTAATATAGTAGGACCTACTGAGTAGATATTATTATATAAGAAATATAATAATAATTTTTGATAAGTTTTAAAGTGGGCGTTTTGAATGATGTGTTTAGTTTTCGGTATCATAGTGTGTTTCATTAACTTAAAAACTTTTGAAGTTAAATGATCGAGAAATTCGATAACTTTACTCTTGTTTGTATTCTTAATCTCTGAATTAAAAAATGATATTGTTTATTTTTTAATTCTTTTAAATTAATTTTTGCGAGGGTCCTTAAAAACTTATATTTTAATTTATGTAAATTCCCCTCAAAAAAAAAAAAAACGAGATAATGTAATTTTTGAAACAGGATCAAAGCAAATATTTTGTTAAAATAATCGTATAAACGACATAATTCCGAAACTAGTTTATTAGTGTTATGCGTATACGAAACAATTTTCGTTTCGATTGTCGGCGAGTAGAAAAAAAATATTAAAAATATATATTATTTTTTTTTGATATTTGATTACTCGAATTACATAAAAAAAAGTTATAAACACAAATAAAAGTATGTAGTTTCCTTTGTAGTATAAAATGATAACAATAATAATATTCTAATAATAAAGTTAAACACACGCAGTTTGGCTTTGTGCTTGCATTTGTGTATTCCTCAAAATTCTGCGCTCTAAAACCGTACTCCCCAATCAACGTCATATTTGCACATTAATAAAAAATATAAATGCTATCCTTTATTTCTATATTATTCCTTCAATATCGCATCAATTATATGAAAGTCGCATCATTCAATTCCGCGCAATTTAATTAATATTATGATTGCGATATTAAATATTAATAATGTGTGATTAATTTTTACTTTCCCCTACTTTTTTTTTAAAAAAAAAACAAATTATCATTGTTATCATGTGGCAAAAAAAAATTTTTAATTTAAAATTAAATTTCTTCACATTAATACATTAATTATAATATATCAAACTAAAGCAATAGATTCAGTTATTAGTAGCAAGTGCTAAAGAAGTCATTTTTCGATTATATTTAAATATATTAATTTTCCCTTGTTGTTTATTTTTATTATATTTTTTTTTAAGCAAATTTTCGACTAGAAAGAATCTAGGAGGAGATTTGGTGTTGGTATGATATTGATAAAATATCGGTTCTAGATGGTACTCAATACATATATATATATATATATATATATATATTTTGTATATTATATGTTTATATATTTTCTAGTATAGTTTCCTTAGGGTAACAAAAAAACTTCCTTTTTTTGGTGTATCAAAGTTTATAATGTAAAATTTTTCCATACATTTTATATTTTCACAGTGTATGTATTTTACTAATATTTAAACATTTGTAGAATATATTTTTTGTTAAATACACAAGTTTTTAATATTTTAATATAATGTCATTACTTTCGAAGTTAATACAATCACTAGTATTCTACCGATGAGCGAATTATGTACTCCATCCCATAATGACTAGATTTTTGTAGTCGAACGGAACTATTTTAAGACTTCTTGAATTCCATTTTTAAATCGAACGATTTATTGTGTACGTAGTGCTATGATTGTTTCAAACATTTTTAATAAACATTTCAACTTCACCCCAATAAAATATAAACGATTTTAAGAAGCATGTTTTCCATGTGTTTTGACGTAAAATTTCTAAATGTAAATATATAAAATATCTGAATATATGGATTATAGATTGTTTTTAATTATTTATTTGTCCAGTAAGGATAATGAGCCCCTTTGATCAAGTTTGTGATGGGGCCCATGAGTTCACGAATTAAGATTAAAATTTAGGTACATAGAAATGTGTAAGATACACAAAATGTATAAAGAAAGTTATTATAAATATATGCAAATAAAATGACATCGAAAAGGACCCGCGAAAGCTTTTCGATTTGTGAACGTGGCCGGAGAGTCAAAATAACGTTGCCGACCTGCCCTGGTCTAAACTAAAAAGGTTATTGAAAAAGGGCATTATTATTTTCTAGTGCCCCGAGAATTCGAATGTGTTCAGAATCGATTCGGATATCGGTATCTCGTCGGCATTGGAGCTAAAGCGGTATATACGCGCAACGAGTCGCCCAAAGTCCAAACGGATTTAAGAACAAAATGTATAGTTAGACAGAGGGTTGTCTCTGGTCATGGTGGGGGTGGGGTTAGGAAGCTTTTTTTGTTGTTGCCCATTTATGGTTTGAAGGAAGTGTTTCGGCATTTTTAGTCGGCAAAATCCGGTAATGTCGACTTGTTATTTATTTTTTCCTTATTGACTAAGAAATATTTTCGTAGTCGAGCTCACGTTGTCATAAACGCGGGGTTTCGAACGGCGGCCCGGTATACACGTATGTGTGCCCGGTGTGTATAGTTATTTTGGTCTCTCGTGTCTCTCGTATATATAATATGTATGTGTATAGAAACAGAATATTTTAAAATGGGAATGAGCTTGGAAATATCGTACGAAATTGCGTATTATACCCGGGGTCATCGTTCGGCGTTGCGTATATCGGAAGGCCATCGCGAGGGGATTGGCGTTTGATTCCGGAATTAGTCGCCAATAATCGTGTGTATACGAGCGGGCGCGCGTACCGTATAATAATAATAATAATAATAATAACGATAATGATAACGATAATGATAAATATGATATATATCTTGGCGATGATAATGGGCTAATAAGTTGGACCGTATCCCGTTCGCGCACTCACATTATATATATATATATATATATAATATTTCGTACGGCAAAGACATTGGCAAAGCCATATATATATATATATGTATACATCGTGTGTATCGGGGAAGAGGAGACGCGCGTGTATAGCGCGAAATGCGCGGAGAGGAGTGTTCTTGGTCGCATAGCCCCCGCGCGCGTATATAAATATATCTTCGATATTATTAGTTATAGCCGGTCTGCGGGGCCGAAGGCGCCATTATCACCACATTAGCGGTAATGTTGAAATATGTTTATATGTTTTTGGCGGGAAAAAAAAAAAATATCGCGCAGCCGGTGGGGCGGAGGAGGAGGCGAAGAAATCATAAGGCCGCGCTCGCCCCGTTTTTGGGGTCGGTTATTAGTCCGGGATCTTCTGTCAATGGGGAAAAATGATTCCGGCCGCGGGGTCGGCGGGTGGGCCCTAATGGCACGGACGAATATTGTCCGCATATAACCTCTCTTGCCGCTCTCTTTCTGTATTAATATTAACGATTTCGATGGCTGTATTTTTTTTTTTTTTTTTTTTTTTTTCCGTTTCCTTATTCGCCTTTTATATCGAGGCTCCAGAACAACCCCATAACAATAACCGCGCGCGCGCGCGCGCCCGGCATTCGGATATAAAAGCAAAAACTTCACCCCCTCCCCCATCTTTACGTAACCAGTCGACTTGGGCGCGATAATGAAGAGATACAAGTCCGGCGGTCGGATACGACCATATTATAGTCGTATCGCCTCCACTCGCGATCCCGTCGGCGACCGCGGTGCGGGGCGGCAGAGGACAACGGGATCGGCCACGGACGACATCGAATCGCTTCTCATAAAACGTACACAGGGCGAAATGAGAAAATTTCATTTTTTTTTCATACGCCCGACCCTGTAACGGGTCGTATTATGGAGCACGTGTACCATCGAAAAAATATCTGTAAATTAGATGTTTTATAGTAGCAGAGTTGTTGGTGGCTATGGACACTAAGCCGATATCGCAAAATTAGTCACCGTGTTTTCCAAGAGGTGGCTATGATCATAAGAAAACGCAGTGACATCGGTGTTCATTCAGTGGGACCACTTTAACGAATTCAAAACATATTGTATACCACATTAAAGTGGATATACGCATAATTGTGTACAATAATATTGTATATGTTACGAATATAATGGAATATTAATACAATACATTATAATATTTGTATATTGAACGATTTAACTTTGTACATAATAATATGATGTACAAGAACAAAATGGATGTACAAGAAATGGAAATGTTTTTTTTATCATTGAATTTTATTATGAAAACAGCACCTTCTAACGGTATAGCTTATCGGACGCGGTGTTTGTGTGATAAGGGCCGTTGCACTATTCTTTACACATTGTTATATGAAATGTCATCTCTATATTATTATTACTCTGAGATATTTTCTGATGCGATGTTCTCATTGTTTACACCATAAT
>JAIPRL010004131.1:0-40798 GCA_025469235.1 Pemphigus obesinymphae
ATAAAAGGGTAAGAGGTGAGACAACTGTTACTAGAAATCAGTTTGGGTTTATGCCTGGGAGGTCAACAATGGAGCCAATATTTTGTGTGAGACAGATTGTAGAGAAGTACAGAGAAATCAAAAAGAAGTATGGAATATAGAAGATATAGAAGGTATAGAAGATGTATGGTATTCATTGATCTAGAGAAGGCTTATGATAGGGTTCCTAGGGAGATCTTAAAGTGGGCATTAATGAAGAAAGGACTAACAAAGGTGTATGTGAACATAATTGAAGATATGTATGAAGGGGCTAGTACAAGAGTGAGAAGTCTGTGTGGAGAAACTGAGGATTTTAGGGTCAGAGTAGAGGTACATCAGGGTTCAGTTTTGAGTCCTTACTTATTTTCCCTGGTAATGGATGAGATAACAAAGGATATACAGGGGGAGGTACTATGGTGTATGTTGTTTGTAGATGATATAGTACTGATAGGAGAAAGTCCCAAGGAAGTGAATGGTAGACTTGAAAAGTGGAGAGAAGCTCTGGAAAGTAAAGGACTAAGGATTAGTAGGGATAAAACAGAATATATAGAGTATGATTTTGGTGAAAGGGAATACAGAGGAAATAGGGAAAGGCTAGAAATAAAGTTAAGTGGGGATGTGGTGGGAGAAGTGGAGAGATTCAAATATTTAGGGTCTGTTATACAGAAAGATGGGGGTTTCGAAGAGGATATGAAACACAGGATTAAGTGTGGATGGACAAAGTGTAGAGAAGCGTCAGGTATTTTGTGTGATAAAAGAATCCCTATTAGGTTAAAAGGTAAATTTTATAAGGCAGTGGTGAGACCTGGAATGATGTATGGAACGGAATGTTGGGCAGTAGGTAAAAAGATAGAACAGAGAATGAGTGTAGCCGAGATGAGAATGTTAAGGTGGATGAGTGGAGTTACTAGAGAAGATAAAATAAGGAAAGAGTATATCAGAGGTAGTATAGGGGTAGCTTCGATAGTAGACAAAATGAGAGAGAATAGATTAAGATGGCTCGGGCATGTATTAAGGAGGGAAGAGACTGAGGCAGTAAGATTACTAAGGGAAATGCATGTTGTTGGTAAAAGGGGGAGGGGAAGACCGAAAAAGAGATAGGGGGATGTAATGGCGAATGATATGAGGAAGGTGGGAGTAAGTGAAGAAGATGCAGGAGATAGAGTTAAGTGGAAGTGTAGGACCAGGGTGGCCGACCCCAAATAGTTGGGAGAGAAGGCGAAGGAGAATATAATAAAAATAATATATTAAATCTACCAAGTTCTCCATAAATAAACGATTCAGCCTTACATTTTCATTAAAATATTTTTTATGTAATTTACCATGCTCTGTAAGAGCATCTAAACAGTGACAGTATTTTTTCCAAGTTTTTAAAATTTAAATGATTATGAATATGATCTTTTGAAGATTTGTGTCTTTGAATACTTCTAGATAAGTTTTTAAAATCATTAAAACCTACTGTAACCTAGACTTAAAACAAACAGACAACAACAGACATGGCCAACAAAATAACTTTTGTGTATAAAGACTACCACACAACCATGAGTGTTTACTGTACATACTTGGGTTAAATGATCTACAAAGTACTTTAGATCCTTTTTTGTCTTTAGTTAAACATGAAATGTGAGGAGTTGGCTTACCTTGCCTAGGTAAATCAGTTTTATTGTCCATGCTCCAACGACTATAAGGATTATCTAGTAATAAGATGACCGAGTCATATATAGGATTCATTTTAAAATATATTATAAACAATAAATCATAGAATACAGAGACACTAATTTAAAGAATAAATACAAAAGTACCTACAATCTTGCATATATTTATATTCTAATATGATAATATAATATAATACTGCAGAGTTTTTTTTTTTATTACTATATTTTGAGCAAGTCACATTTTGAAAAATTTTCGTTTTAGAAGCGTTTTTTCTTACTTTACCTACAAGTGGGTAAAACATTTATCATACATATTTTAGTATAAGATACCTATATGTTCTTATAATTTTCACGTTTTCCGATATATATACAAAAGAACTATCAAATTACAATTGTACGGAGGTTTATGTGTTTTTCTCATACGGAAATCGCTTTATATACCCAAAATTTTCCACAAGATATAATGTCATATTATGATGAAATATTAACGGGCCGCGGCAATCGGTCGCGCATTGAACCCCATACGGCGTACAGTATGGCATAATGTGTATTGGTGTGTAGTCGATTGTAGTCTGTACGCCGCTCCGTACAGTGTAACATCCGACCACAGAGACTACTACTAGCGTTTACAACGATTAGGAACATAACTAAAATGATCAGCACACAAGGCAGCCTAACGATTAGGTACAATTTAGTACGCCACCGAAAAGCGGAATAGTGAGCAATCTATGCTATATATAATCAATGGTACTACTGGCATTTGACTTACTTTGCGCATAGTAATTGGAAATTCTGTTAAAACCTAAAGCCAAAAAATTTTTAATTGCTAAACAAATTTTTTTTAGAATTTAACTTTTTACCTTATTGATCATTATGATCAACTTTTTTTAGTAAATCTAGTAATACTTATAAACAACTGGTGGACCAGCAATATAACAAACCCTATTAATATTTTGAAGTACTCTAGGCATTATTATAGCTAAATATGATAAGTCTTCTCATTTAGGCTCAGGGTCTGTACAAGAAATGCCTATAAAATAACTGTAAGAATATTTATCACCCTAAAAAATGAACATGGGTAAGTAACAGGTAAAAAGTATATTGTAGAAACTTAGTAACTCAAAATTCACGGGAAGTAAAAGAAAAAAATTCCATTAAAATGTTCCATTTTTAAGAACTTAATATTCTTTACAACTCAATTTTTTTCCCCTTTGACCTTGAATTACTGAGATTCCAATGAGCAGTGTGTATAACATACTTGAACTCCAATACTTTAATTGATAATAGCGAAGCAGCCATTTTCTATTTGGATGATATCTTTCGTTCATTTTCTATTCTATTTAAATGCGCATAATTCTAAAAATAAACATAATACTAATACTTATTAAACAATGCCACTAAATAAAATACATTCTAAAAAAATTTATTACATTCCTTCAATCCAGTACTATCCATAAACCAAGAAAAGAATTTTAATTAATATAATATATTAGTTTTTATTTTTATAATGCATATTATTATACTTTATAATTTAATACAAATCATATATCATATCAAAAAATCTGTTTGAATAGTGATAATTCTAGGAAGTATAAGACAATATTAGGCTCGAATAATATCAAGAATAAAGTAGGTTATTTTACGTATGCAATAATTAAAAATTAATACAAAAAATGTAAATAGTTTTTAATGTATTATTTAATAAATAGTAATAATTAGGTAGGTAAAATTCATACCTAATGTATATAAGCTTACTAATTTTAATAATAGTGTTTTCTGATATTATGGCTTACAGCTATTAAAACATTTATAATACTTATGTTAAAAACTTTAAAATTTTGTTAAAACTGAAATCTTATATTATACATTTGAAAAGGTCAAGAAGTATTCTGGTTAGTCATACCAGTCATAATCATGAAGACTATTGATTAGTGATCTCTAGTCTTCATAGTATATAAATATGTAATAATGAAAAAGCATAATACAATAAAAACATATAAATAAATTAAAAAAACAAATAAAATTTAATATGTACCTATAATAAAAATTAAGTTTAATAATAAAGTAAACTTTTTGCCCTAGCTATCACAATCAATTCTCCCTAATTTTTTTAACTATCAAAGCTACTCCTATACTCTACCTCGTATATACTCAATCCTTATTTTGACCTCTCTAGTCACTCCACTCATCCAACTTAATATTCTTATCTCTGCCATACTCATTCTCTGTTCTATCATTCTACCCATTGCCCAACATTCTGTTCCATACATCATTGCAGGTCTCACCATTGCCTTATAAAATTTACCTTTTAAAAGTAAATATTAATATTAAAAAAAAAAAAATGATAATTATAGTTATTAGTTAGTACTTGTTTCTTTTTTCTTTTTCTAATTTATATTGGGCTGAAGCATGTCTACACCAACTAGTAATAGGACCTATAGTTCCATTGGTTATATTTGGATAATGATGTCTTACAGTATCTGAAACATTTAAATTATCCACGATACTGTTTAAAAACTAACAAAATACATATTTATAATAGAATAAAATTTATATTTAAAGAAAATATTTACCAATAATGTTATTATGAATAATATATAATTTAGAAAATAACAATTTATTATTTGCTCCTGTATCATTTATTATTAATGAATGCCACTTCATTGGTAATAATAAATTTCAAAATATTAGAAATCGTTTGCATCCAGTAATTTGCTCCAATATTGAACAATTCTTTAATCTAATAAAACACAATATAAATTTATTTTACTGTAGAAAATAATTGTAATACAATAATATATATATTTTTTTTACATTTATATTTATAATTAATAAATACACAAAATAAAATTGGTTACCTGAAATTGTATTCAAAACATTTCCTTGATTATTTTTTTGGTGACATTGATCAACATTTGATCCACTAGCAGATGTTTGAGGTAAAAACATATAATCTAAAGGTAAATAACACATTATTATTATACATAATTATATAACATTTAAAATTAAGCCATCATTACAATCAAATAGTGACGGTTATATAGGTACATTGCAGTTCAAAAGCTGCACTTGCACCTAAAATATAATAAATAATATAGTAGGTAGGTAAATAAGTATATATATATATGTATTGTATGAGAAAAGATATTTAAATTATTGGTAAATTAATATTCCTTCCTAGAATCTGTAGTCTGTATATTATTGGTAAGTGGAATTTCACTGAGTGGAATATTATCTTGATATATTTGTGTTGACATTGAAGGATTTTGGGCTTTAGGTTGTTTTATTGTAGTTCATACATAATAATAATAGTAAAACATTAAATACAATATAATTTAAGAAAATAATTTTTACCATAAGATCCAAACTTGTAAAGTTTTAATATGTTCCTCTATTGTTGTGGTTCAGCATTAGTTATTTAAAAAGTTTATAATGCAGTTTAAAATGTAAATATGCATTACAAATAAAATACACTTGATCACTCATGACTGTTAAATAATAATAAGCCTAAATCACAAAAATTTGTTTTGGGTCATACTGAAGATGACAACATTCTTGTTGAAATGCGTATACGCAGTTAAAATTACCTAGGTACATTATTTTTGTGATTTGAGTTTATAATAATTTATAATATGTAGTACAAATTACAATTTTATTAAAAACTTAATAACACAAATCAATAGTTCATAAGTACTCAATAATGATAGATATATGTAAATAAACATGATAACAAATATTTTCACATTATTATCATGACAGAATACGACGGATAGGCAATATACATACAAATTGAACATAGCAATTTTCTTAGGCAATAGTATAGTTTTAGGAGTTAAGTAGTTGACATAACATACATATTATACAGATTTATGGAAATTATTGAATTCTCTTATCAAAAATTGCTAACGGAACTTACGGTTAATATACATATATATAATGTATATATACATCAAAATAATTATATATATATTAATTTAAATAAAATAAAATAAATAATAAATTTAATAAAATTTAAATATACATATTAACCAAGAGCGGAACGTACATACTATCCAAGGTTATTAGATTATACAATTTTTTAGATTGTATAATATGAATTAGATTATATAATGTATAAACCTTGCATACTATTCAATATGCTATCACAATATGTTTTTGTTATAACGGACAACGACTTTGTCTCTAGAATCACATAAAATTGCTAAAGAGCCACTTTTAAGGAATTTTATATAAGTAATTTTAACTACATTTTCAGATAAATGAAAATTAAATAATCAATAGTTACCTTTATATATCTTTTTAATTTAATTAAGTAGTTTCCAATGTTTTTTTGTTCGAGGGCCATATGAAAAGTTAAACCTACTTAGCAGGCCAAAAGTATATAAACACAAATAATTTTTAATTTTAAAGAAATATAATATACACAAGAATTGAAAAAAATATATATTTTTGATTAATAATTTTACATAGTTTGTGCTTATAAAAAAGCAAACTTTTAAACCCATTTAAAATCTGCTAGGTAGTAAAAACAATGGTCAATTCTTTTCAATTGAAAAAAATACAATTTTATTTCTTATCTCAAAAAATCATGATAAAAACATAGCTGAGCCATCGAACTGCTTTAATTTATGGCTGTAATCTGATTCAATTTATTTCAAAAAATTTTAAAACTAACAATACTGTAATGAGATTATATTACACATATTTTTAGATTTTTTATCGTCCATTGGAGGGCCAGTTATTGATGCTATTGATTTAAACTTTAAAAATATAACTACATTTAATTATTATATTTGTATTGTTATTTGTAAATGTAAAAAAAAAATGTGGGTTTTGAACTGTAGACAGTGGTTTTTAGCTGTGTGCGGTGGGGAGTGTGGGGGTAAAGCCCCTATGGTCCAGATTGATGTTAAAAATGTTAGCCCCCCCCCCTGAAATTTTAACGGATTTCCGCCTATAGGTATATCAGACCGAAAATGCGCTCAGAATACAATGATTTATCATTACTTTCAAATGGAATACATCTACCAAGAGTATCCTAATCAAATAAACGAAGTGTTTTCACCTCTACTGACACCCGAAGAGCGAAGTGCACCTTTTTGATGTTTTTTTTTCGATGGTCGTTATTATAAAACCCATACATTTTACGTAAATATAAAGAATTTTTTTTTTTTTATTTAGTTGCTTTTAGACTTTATTAATTGTGGTGATTTTTGCAAGAAGAGTGATTTGAGGCACTTTTTTTGACCTAACCTTTACATATAGATAAAAATATATAATATCGTTAATACATATTAATATTATAAAATTGATTGAAAATTAAATGATAAATAATTTTTAATTGAAACTTTTTACAATTTGCCACCATCAGATGATCCGCTAAATTCTACTGGTTTTAAAATTGATTTTTCGATCGTTCAGCGTAATTTTGGAGTTTAAAAGCTTTTAAAATACTTTTGTGCATTTGTATCTATAGCTTTAAATTTATTTTTAAAACATTCATACTATTTAAATTATATTTTTAATAGGTTTTAAAATATTTATTACTCAACTATAATTTTCAATTATTTGATGTAATAATAAAATGAATATTAAAATTATTACAAAAATTTTAATTTAAATTTTTACAATATTTTGAAAATTAATAATTATTTTTACCAACATTAATCATGTATTTACGATACCGTGTTACGCATAGTGTTATTTAATGTAATTTATTATTAAATATTTTTTTATAATATAATGCTATACCTAATAATAAACTTATTATAAGACGAAACAAATCCGTGTCAATCGAGTCTCGATGTTCCGTTGTATTTCCGACGATATTACCATTGATTATATATTATAATATATAATCAATGATATTACAATTATTTCACATATTTCACGCGGTGGTTGCGATTTTTATCGACATTATTACACTTACCTATTAATACCTATACTTACTACCTGCATATTACATATACATTTCCATAACTCCGTCTGTAAATTCATACACTGCAAGATAATATTAAATTAAATGATAAAGTAAATTTAAAATCACACTATACAAACATACCTACTTAAAAATGTATTTTGATTGAATGAAATTTATTAAAATTAAAACTTATTGTAAGCAATTGTATTCAGAAGAATTTAAATAAAAGTATTTGTAATAATTCTAGTAAAAATACCAATGGAATAGTATTTTAAATATTTTAAAAAAACTTCATTTAAAATGTGTTTAAAAAGTATTTACTTAAATACTTTATAAGACTGCCTACTACAATTAAACTTTAAGAACAATAATTTTTAACTGTCTATCTATAATCTATGTGCAAAACAAATCGAATAAATAATAGTTTGTAGTAAGTTTTTATATGTAGGATTGATATTTTTAAATGAGATATTAACAATAGAAATTCAAATATGCCTACTATATAAAATATAAACACTTTATTTTATCTTTTTTTTTTTTTGAATTGTGAGAAAATAATCATAATTGATTTTGATAAATACGTTTTTATGTAGGTAATTTTTTTTAAAGTTTTTTCTTACGTTTGAAACATTTTATAAATCGAGTGTACCCCACACAATTTTAATTCAGGTACCTATCTATACACTAGGCCGACATCATAGGCGTAACTTGGGACTTTTTTTTTAGGGGGAAGGCAAAAACTGATGGAATCGATTGTTGATATAATATGCATTTTTACACGTTTAATGAATTATTCGAAAAATCAAAAAATTTATAGTTTTACAGCTCATAAAACATGTAAAAATGCATATATCAAATATCAGTTGCTAGATAATGTTATTATAGCTATATTTTTTTTTTTTTTGTTTTGTATTTCTAACATGTTTGTAAGTTGATAAAATGAAATATGATAAAGCAAGTTTTTTATTGAAAAATTGTGTCAGTGTGGCATCCTCTTAAGACTGACTACATGTTTTATATGTATTAATTTGTTATTATGGCATGAGGAGAATTGCATAAAAATATAAGTATATGTGTGTACCTACTCTTAATTTGTATAAATTAAAAATTCAATAGGTATGTGTACGGTGCAGATATACTAAAAATGGTCAACAAGCATTTAAACACATTTACACAGGGGCGTACCTATACAAGTGGAGGATGTGGGGGTTAGATCCTCCCATGATCTTTTTTTTTTTATAGTAAAAGCATTTCTAATACCTACTTTATTGACGTTTTTAAAAATATTTTATTATAATATTATATTTATCTGCCTCGTATTTTGGCGGTTACCCGTGATCCCAGATTCATGCGTTTCTCAGATCAACTGTTGTGGTAAACACATATAAACACAGGATTCCCGGATAAAAAGTCCGATTTAAAAATAGTTGGACAAAAAGCCCGGACAAGAAGTCCGAATTATATATTTTTATTATTACTTTAAAAATTTAATTTTAATTTATTGTAATTATTTTTATTTAATATTAATTTTACTTATATAATTAAAAAATGTATTGTACCTATAGTTAATTTTTTCATTGATTTTTAAATTTATATTTTAATGTTTTTATTCAATGTATTTTGGTGTGATATTAATATATAACTAGATTTTCATCGTTTAAATGTCTTAATTTTTTAATTAATTTGAACATTTTTTTCCTCATATATTTTGATACGTAATACGGTAGGGCTGCGCGATTATTCCGATTAAACGTTTTATGAAAACGATATAATCGATTAATCGATGTTTTTTAAAAGAAAATTTTAATCAATTAATCGAGCATCGATTAATCTTCACGATACATCGATTATCGATACATCGATACATCGATTGATCGATTTATCGAATCATCGATTAATCGATATATCGAATCATCGATTAAACGATATATCAAATCATCGATTAAACGATATATCGAATCATCGATTAATTGATATATCGAATTATCGATTAATATACGGTATATCCTCGTATACACCACTGATTATATAATTAAGTATATTACGTTTTATGATAATCTAACAGTTGAATAAAAGCAAACTACAAGTGTATCCATATATTTTTAAAAGGAAGAGATTTCTCGTTCCGCTTAAAATAATATTAAATTCAAGTAATGAATACTAAAATTAATTATTTTATACTGTAGTATAAAATATAAATCAGAGACTGGAACCAAACCGAAATTAACCGGTTCCAGAAGCAGAACCCTAAAATATAAGTAGAACCGTAACCGGCACCAGAACCCTTTTATCTGGAACCAAAATTTAACCGAAGCCCAAATTATAGAATGGTTTAATAACGGTTCCAAAAACTTCATTTTATAGAAATTTATAAATATGAAATTATTATTTGAATGAAAACTTGCATATTAGAAATGCCAGAGTATTTATTTTATTATATTTATCTTAGCCCATAGGCTATAAATGGCAATGATATAATGGTTCTAATATAATACAAAATAGTTACACGAAAATATTGTTTATAATTTATATAAATTAAAATATACACATGAATAGGTACCTAGTACTTACTACCTATATACCTAGTATTACCTATATACCTAGTATTACCTATATACCTAGTATTACCTATATAATTATGTACCTACTGTTGCGACCTAAATTGTATTTAGCGGGTGGTTTATGGCTTCGGCAATGAGCCGCCTCGTTTTAATTACACCACCCCGCACTACCATCACAAGAATACCACTTTTCACAATTTTATACTTTTAAGGCTCTAATAGCCATTTTTGTTATATTTATTAAACAGAATATTTATAAACAGAATATTTTTACTAAGTTATATTATATAGGTACGCACACGTGTATATATACGTGTAATGTGTATTTAAGTCAGACGGTCCCGATTCAAGCACAAAGAATGGGTCAGCCCAGAGTCAAAAAGTTCGGGGAACACGAATTTGATGTATATGGCGTCAAGAAACGTCAGCAAAAATCGCAAGGCCGATGTCGAGAGTTGGGGGTGATAAGACGAAGGCACGAGAATATATCAAGCCATAACGAATGGAGGGGGCACGGTTTTCTTCCATGCGAATACATATTAGAATGAACACAGTCATTATTAAAAACTCAGTTAATTAATTTATTAGATATTTGTTTTTATAATGATCAAATTATAATCAATTTAAATGATTATAATTTGATAATGATTTAATCGGGTAGATTAATCGATGATTTGATATATCAATCAATCGATGATTTGATAAATCGATTAATCGATATATCGATTTTTCGATTGATCGACCATCGATATATCAATTAATCGATGTATCTAACGATTAATCAATTACCGATTAATCGATTATAATCGAAGGATCCAAAACAATCGGCTCAAAGCTAAAAAAAAACTATCGCCTATAATTAATAATTAAATACCTATAATTAAATAGAAACATAGTTATGTAGATAAAAGGAAATACGACATAATTAGTAGGTAAAATTATATACTAATAACACAATGGAAGAATTAAAATGAAAATATTTATGTGACATTACAGTCTTCATTCCTTTGATAAACAATTAAAAATCAAGGACATGTTATTGAAAGTGGTCAAAACTAGTGGGTTAAAAATGTGTAAGAGTGACCAAGTATTTTGGAGTAAAGTGGTTGTTTAATATATTTCTTTAGTAGGTACCCAGTAAAATGATAGATCACTAAAACCTCTTCGAGTGGTACATTTAAAACTTAAACGTATAGGGATAAGTATGAGAATAAAGATTAGTAGGTACATCATACTAATGTTATTTGATTATTTTACTATAGTATACCTATATCTATAGCTAATTTCGATTTTTGTAACATGTTTAATCGAAAATTACATTGTTTTTATAATTTAATGATTTTCAAGTTTTAAAGAGAAAATGAGATAATATCACAGCTCGAAATTTTAAACTTTAAATTTTTTTTTCAAAATTATGGTAGAATAATTAAAGTATAAACAATATGAATTACAAAAAATATTTAGATTGAAATCAACTTCATGTATACCTAATGTTTATAGATACTTAATCATTTGATATTATTTCATCATTACTAATTTTAATTTTCACCATTTAGTTTTTATATATTTCGATAATTCATGTTTAAAATATTTATTCCAAAACTTATATTTTGAAATTTTCAATTAATTATAATTTGAATTACTACTTTAAATATTATATATAAAATATCCTACTATGAATAAACAGTTTTACACCAGGATATTATTTTCATACTTGTTAATAATATAATAAAAAAATTTACGGTATCCTCGGAATCTAAAATTACTGTTAAAATTATATTTTGAGTTGTTGTTTTTAGTATAAATTAGATAGATTTTATAATTATAAATAGATAAATATTAAAGTTATTTTAAATGAATTTTTTCAAGACTTTAGGGCTTTGACTTATGTTTTCTAATTAAATCTTTATTCCAAAATTATTTTTCACTTATTTTATTCGGAAAATATAATATGTACTATAAATTGTTATATTAAATTAAAATATAAATTTAGGATTTTAACTTGACTTTTAAATTCTAAGTTAGTAAATTACTTATTTGTTATAGTAAATATACTAATAGTTTATAGATAAGAATATTTTAGCACCACTTATTCATAACTAATAATTATGAAAAGTTTAATAATAAAAATACCTATGATTAAAATGCCTTCGACAAGGAAGTTACAACTAATGAAAATAAATAAAAATCCAAGTATTTTATAACTTTTTTGTTAAATTCTATTTAACGAAAAAATTTCTCCTTCTATGAATTTGATTATAAGCATTTAAAATTTAATTTTAATCTAAATGATAAATTGAAAATTAGAACTAGTTGTGCTTGTATTGCTCTCATATTTAATTGTCTTATGGATACAAAAAATGCTAAACCGTCTTTTTAAAATACAAAGAAATCAAGAGAATTATTTATCTAATACCTCTATTTAACTGGATGATTACGTAAATAACTGTAAAATGTTAAAACTAGACAAATTAAAAATATTTACATAGTTGAGTTAATTGATGGAAATATTAATTGACTAGTTGAATTTAAAAGTATTCTTTCAAATTAACTTTAAAAATGATTTACCCTCATAATGCCAATCTTTTATACTTATAGGGCATAAAAAATTTTAATGTAATAAAATGATTATGGCCATTGAAATATTTTTTTTACTAAGAAATAATTAAATTTCGTGGTATAGGTAGATTTTTATTAATTGGTTTTTTATAAGGCGTAAATATAATTATTATATTATATAGACATTTCATTCTATTGTAGTAATATTTGAAATTTAAAAATAAAAATTTAATAGAATTTTCGAGTTTGTAATTATATATGTATTTTCAAGTTTACGGGCGGAGAAGGAAAATGTTTTAACATTTTAAATCTTTTTTGTACAGCTTTGATCATTTTAATTTCAACAGAACAATATTGGTTATTTTAAGTTTTCATGAAATGATCTGAGACTATTGTAAGCAGAATCCAAACATCGAATCCTCTTCATAATGAGTTACACCTGATAAAGAACGATACATATCTTTATGGACTTACCATAAAGACAAGGAAAAGGGGGGCAAGATAATGGCCTATTTTACCAAGCTAGTACGCACCAAGCGGGTCCGCATCAAACGTTTGATACGTCCATGTTTTCACCGAGCGTATTATCATTCAGTTATCAAAACATTACAAAAACATAACATTCCATTATTTGGAATTTTATAAAATTAGAAGTATAATATTTAAATTTAAAGGTCTGCTAATACTACCCAGAAAAAACATGGAAAAAAAAAAAACAAACTAATTAAACATAACTTTAAATAAATTATTTTTGTGTTTGGTGCTCCTCGAATTTGGTCTGATATGACTCGCTCGATCATATCAGACTATATTGATGCGCTCCTGTTTACACTAAAACCTTAATGTAGATTAAACGCTTGATACGCGTATCTAGTACACGGTGTAAACTAGGCCAATAATATGTAAACAAAATACTTACTTTATTTTAATAATTAATACCTACCTACCTATTGTGATAATTATAGTATATGAATATCATAGATATTTTGTAGCAACATAATCAAATACCTATGCAAATATTCAATAGCCGAAGTTTCTTTATAATTATTTGTATATTAAATGCTAATTTTACTATAGAATGGGTAAATAATAAAACGTATTAAACATATTTAGGCTAATGGAAAAGTGTAAAAGATTAAAAATCAAAATTATATTTTGAATAATTAATAACTTGAGTATACCTACTTGATACTAATTAATTATACATAAAAAAAAAATAAATAAAAATCATGTATAAGATTTTCAGTATTGTAATTTAAAGTTTTTCATAAGTCTAATATTAGCTAAATTCATTGTCTAATGGTTTTACAATGTTATTAATTTACTTATTTAATAATTTCTTTTTACTGTGAACAAAATTTCAGAGACTTGATTTAATCTCTATACTTGTTTCTACTTTCAGGTGGAAAATTTTACCAGGAAAGTACTTTCAAATGATTATTTTTGATTTTTTCGATAAACGCATAAGAAAATAATACCTAAAAATTACGTTACCCTACATAAAAAAAAATTCTAAAGCGCAGGTTAAATTTTTTAAAAAAAATTCCATTTAAATTTATTATTTGAGTATTGTTAGATTTTATAATCTAATAATAAATAATTCAATATTAATTATTTATAAATAAATAAATAAAATAAATTAAAACAAAATGAAAAAACTCAACACTATAAAAATATTATTTACTTTTATTTTGTAAATACTTATTTCGATAACTATCTTATTATCTTCAGTATCTGCAAAATAACGACATTTTTTATCATATTTTTATGGAATTATATTTTTTCATTTTATTAATCCATTTAAAGTTTTTTGATAATATTTATAAATTCAAATTTGGTTATTTATTATTTATTCCCCTCCAAAAAAATGAATCTAAAATCTTGAAATGTCCACACACTGCATTATATATATTATAATTTTTATTATTAAATTACGTAGGTATTATTATTTATTTATATGTGTTTATCATTGTTTTATATTTAATTTATATTCACCATAAGTATCTTACCCGTTGTGCAAAGTGATTCACGGAAAAAACTAATTAAACATTTTTCTTTAAAAATGATGTGTAGATTAATTAAATTCTTGTTAGAATAATATTATTAATTTATATAGTTTAAATCACTAACATAAAATAGTTTAACATTTATTAGTTAAGTTAGCTAATAAAGTAAGATAAATTAATAAATAATTAATTGATTTTATTATAAAATAAATAGTAAATTATTTTTAATTAAATGTAATAGTTAATTTTACTATATAGGAGTATTATAGTAGATATACCTATTACCTACCGACCTATCTTTAATTGAAATTTAGATTTCGATTAATAAACTACCTATTGTAGATATATTATTACTTTGTTTTAAATCAGTATTAAATTAAAGAGGGTAGTGGATATTCTATCTATTGTTTTTTAATAATTTAATATTTTGAGAGTATTTAAATTTTAATAAAATAGTTCGAGGAAACGCTTATTCTTTAACCCAATAGTATACATTAACTTATTAACTATTTTTAATAAATAGTATGCATTGGTATACCGTATATTTATAGGACTATATTTGAAAGGTAGTATTGGGGTTAACTGCCCCATGTAGTTTACATTTAAAGTGGTGTTCGCCTCCTTTAGGGTGTTTCAGACTAGATATCTACTTTTGTATTTTTGGGTAAAATAAAATTTATATAAATAAACTTCTTTGCTAATTCTTTCTTTTCGAAAAAAATTTAACCCAAAGCTGCAAAAAGCTTTTCGTAAGTGCTGGGGAGGGGGCGTCAAACCACTGTTAGACCAGGGGTGGATATTTTCTAAATATGACTCTGTATATATACGTATTTAAAGTCAATCTACATTTTTTGTTAAGATTGATTGAGGACTTACAATTTTTTGTCAAAAACTATAAAAAGTAGGTGTGATTATTTAATCATTTTTGAATTTTTAAGGCATATTTTAGGACATAATACATTTTTAAGACATTTTCAGCTCGAAAAATCAATAATCACAAAATAATACACTCCCATTACGTCCGTTGACGATAAATATTTAAATTCAATATAATATTGAAAATTGAAAATTATAATATTATAAAAAATATAAAACATTTTTGTTAAAATTAAAGTGATAACTAAAAATATTAATAAAATAGAATTGTCCAATTTCCTTAGGTTTTTTTATAATTATTTTCTTAAAACTTATTTTAAGTGTATATTCTGATCATTTTTAGGGCATAACTGTATACCTACATACTTATTATTTTCATGGTATATAAATATATGCCCTATAAGATATTGTTAAATTTATTTTCCAAAATATAACATGTTGAAGTTGGACTTATTTATAAAGTTATTACAATTATAAATTTATCAATTTTAAAATATTGTCTCATATAATAGGTTTCGCTATAAAATAATCATCGGATCATGTGGTCTAATGGCCAGTTTAACTTGTATTATATAAGTGATCCGAGTTCGATTCTCAAATCTCGAAATTTATATTTAGTGTTTTCTGTAAATAATATGTATTATTATTATTTTTTTTATTATTTATATTTTGTAAATAATATTGTAATTGATTTATTTTATTTTTGCTTCTGGAAAATTTAACAATTATGGAAAATACAAATGTAAGCCCTTGTGGGTAAATTTGATATATTTTAATATACTATTATGATTCAATAGTGATGATTAATTTTTAATTTTTTCACATAATGTAAGTATTAAAATAATTTAATTATTAAGATAATTATTCATAATAATGAATTGAACTTTTATTTGAATGAATATGAGTGAATATAAATTTATTACAATATATTATTATAATAATAAATAGTTTTGAAATATTTTTGACTATACACTAATTATTTTTTTTAAATTTATTTACACGTAATTAATTTCCAATAATTATGAGTTCTTATTTTTATTATAGAAAAATATTGGTATAATTATTTTTACAGTTCAAGACGTCATTATCATTATCATATGCATATTATTCGTTTATAAATTATAAATCCATTATAAATGAATTATTGATGTATGATGAAACCAAATATTAGTGACACTTTAAAAATAACTTAAATTGTTATTAAATTAAATTAAAACTTAAATCTAGTTCTAAAACTATTTTTTGTTCGAAAATTATATTTGTATATGAATGTTTATTTTCACTGATTAAATAACTTTTGCATGCACGTAAGTTCAATGTACCGCCACTTTGAATAGTCTAGACACATTAATTTATATTTAGTAACTATATATTATATTATATGAAAACGGCATGGTATAAAAAAACTGTCTTAACATCACTTCTTAACGCTGTGAGACCCATAGAGCGAACCACCGGAAGAAAAACTTTTTCCTCTTTATACACGTATGCAATGATTAATGACAAATACAGGGACATGTTATTATATTTTACATGACATTATATTTTAAATTTAATATTTTATTATTTTGTGTAAACAGATTAAATTACAGCTTCTAATAGGTTATTACGTCTAAAAATAATTAGTTATTTTAAGAACATGACAAGATAAAACGTCAAATAGAATGTAAATAATTTGATAAAATGTTTCATTATATTAGAGTATGTGTCACAAAAATGCGGGAAAATATGACAACACGAACATGAATGTAAATAATTTTTGTCTGTAAAATCGGCCCTTGCCGTTTATGCATTATTAATCCTCTAGGTAAAAATTGGTTGATCGCTTGCACATCACACGTTTTAATATTATAATAGGTAATACGAAAACACGTTTGAACGTGTTACATCGGAAACCGGTGGACACTACTATTCTCGACGTGGTGTATTACAGAAAATCCGGGAATTTTTTTAATTTGAACCGTCCAGTAGAGGGAAGCAAACGAGTAACCCAACTAGGTTTATAGGTTCCATAGGAAACTTGGTATGAACTTTGTGTTGTTAAAATGAATGAATACATATACCTGTAAATCCACTTTACCTTTACTCTCAACAAGGGTATCTGTCCTACACTCTTCCTAACCTTCTCTAATGAGCAAAGTGTACGATATTTTGGTATTCTTATGGACCGTCCACTAACTTGGCTGCTACGTATAAATAGCAAAATCCGCCTACTAAATAGATGAGATAGACTTCGACTATCTAATTAAATAATTGCTAATCTTTAAACACATGAAACTTTCCACCAAACTGTTTCTATATAAGCTGATATATAAGACTAATATGACATATTGTATTCAGCTTTTGGGTGCTACCAAAACTTCAAACATCAACCGTATTTAAAGGTTCTAATCCAAAGTCTTACGCATAATTTCTAATATCTTATTCTACGTATTCAGCTACACTCTTCACTCTGATCTTAGTTTACTATAATATATCGCTGAAGTAGCCAAACTTCATTACAATTGTTTCAATAAAATCCTAGCTCACCATAAAAATCCTTCTATTTCCAAAAGCTCATCCAATATAATCCCAGAAAATTCTATTTAAAGACCAAAAAGACAGTTGTGTCCTGACCTGCTAACTTAACTATATTTATATTTATAAATAATAGTACGTATTAATCTTGTTGTAGTCACTCCATTAGGAGAATTCTACAATTATGTTACTTCTGTCCTATACCTCATAGCTATCATTTATTCTTATTGTACCTTGGGTAACAAATTATTTAAAATAAATAAAATAACAAAAAAAAAAAGGTTTATAGGTATAACCCAAAGAAGTACATCTAAAACGTATTTAATTTTAATACTTACTTACGTAGTTTTTCTTAGAATATCGATGGATATTTTCGACCATTTTTTAAAATTTCACGGGTCTCAGTTACTGTCGTAACCGAAAAAAACGGGATATATTTCAATTTTTGTTTAGTTATGCGCAAACGTTATGTGTCATTCTTAACAATAGCGATACACAAACGGCTTATACAAAGGTCACTTGTAACAATAACGATGTCCAAACGTCCTACGCCAGAACGAATACATATTTTTGTAACCCGATATACAATTGTAGTAGAAATAATCCTTATCTTTTATTCATAAAAATGATTAATGCCATACAGTACATTGTACTAAATGACAAGTTTGTAAATTTAGTTTATATAGTTTGTCTTATACATTCTGCATACACATACTGATTGTGTAGACATTTCCCACCCAACTATACGTCTGGTGTATAAAAATAGGACGATCAACAAGTTTTTTTATTATTCATTTTATCGGATTCCCAAAACTGTAATAAGTAATAAATAGTATAGTATAGTTATAAATTATAAAATAATAATAGAAATTCTAAGTTTTATGAATGATTTTTAAATATGTAGACCTTTTTCATAATGTATATTATATTATCATCATAAATCAAATACTTTTGTATTTTAATTTAATTATGAAGCTATAGTGTAAAATTGATATTTTTTATCTACTTTAGTCTTTACAGGCAGTGATTGATGTAATAATTATATGGAAGTTAAAACTATAATGTACAAGCCTAGAGTTATCAAGTTTTAATTTAGTTGCTGTGGGCTTTTTTCCACGATTTAATTATTCTGATTATTTAATTATTTGAACCCTAATAAGTTCAACGAAATTATAGGTATGTGTTTTAAGGATTTAAATTAATTTCTTATTATAGAACTTGTTGTAGATAAAAACGAAAAACGTTCACTAAAATAAATATTAAAAAAAATAGTATTTTATATTTTAGTCGTAATATATTTTAAGATTTAAAATTGTAACGTTTTAAGTAACATTAAAGGACTATAATATATTAAATAAATCTTTTTTTTTATTATTATATTGTTTATATATTTATTATTATATATTATTATATTATATTATAAAAAAATTGTGTTAGTGGTTTCAAAGGGTATTTTTGAATGCTCCTTTCACGTCAAATGAAGTGAATTCATGTGTGTTCGAGATGTCAATGGTGCATACAGATTTCAGTGGCATTATACTACATATATAGAAATTCTCTATAAAAATGTACATAAAAAATAATACACAACTTCTAAAATGTTGAAAACAACATTGTAGTTTGTTAGTAAACACGACAATGACGAAAAAGAATAAATTATTGACACTTTTATTTCTTCAGACACCCAAAATAATCATTACAAAAATCAAATTATCAATAATTATTTAAAACAATTCATTACGATTATGTAAAATTATTCAGAAACACATTATCTAGAAAATGGATATTTTTTAAATGAAGATTTAGAAGTTGTAATTTGTAATGTAAATTTTTATAGAGTAGTACACAAGATTTTTTTAAGTTAAGTCATATAAGTATCCTAATATGAGATCACCAAAATATCTGTGTATTTGTTTGACAAATATTTAAACATTTAGTGACTTTGAACTAATATAGTAATGTAAATGAATATTGAATAAGAAGCACTATTGAAATTATAATAAGATCGACCAAATTAAATAAACCTTTATCAAACAACATGATAAATAATATAGCTACTATAATATAAACTAAAAATAGGGTTTTCTACATAAATATTGCTGTAGATAGCATAAAGTAGAGCAATAATAATATTTTGTTTTAATATGGAAGCTAATAGATTTTATAAAACTATTTATAGATAAAGTAGTATTTTTATATTTATTAATTCCTTTTGAAGGTGTGCACTGTTGTTGGTAGTTTTTATTTTTAATATGAAATGTATACAATTAATTGAGTAGTATCTATAAGTTATAACTGGTACTTTATGTAGAATAAGTACTAATATACAAATGTAATATGTCGATATCATTATCAATATTATTGTTATCCGTAAAGTATAGTTGTTGTCGGATCAAAAAAATTAGTATCGAATTTTAAATGTAAATTAATACTGTATTTTTGTAATTTAAATTTGTATTGAAATTCGAGTTTGGCCCACGTTTCGTTTGAATATATTTTTATAAAAAGTAAAATAGTACCTATATAGTGTGTATATAAATGTAAGAAAATTATTTTGGAGGGATACGGATGGTTTTGGGTTTATTTTTATGCTCTCAAGGGGAGAAAGAATTGTATCTGCGTGGCAAGAAAAAATCGTAAAAAAAATGTGGCTTGACGATCTTTTAGAATGTTTTACGATTACGGGTCTGGCACGTTTTCCACACAATAAATCGTGCAACTGGTACGATATATTAATCTGCTAATAATAAACTGACAAAGGGGAGCTGTTCGAAAGAAAGAACGTCCCTTCTTCGCAGGGGTGATTGCATATGTACATGTAATATTTATATATATTATATATAATTCCTCATCATCCCTTGGTCATTGGACCAGTTGTGTGCAGCTGACCGCACATAGCTGCAGGTGGTAAAGGCACGTGTCTTCGTATGAACAAGAACCCATAAAAAAAGAAGAAAGAAAAATATAAGAAACTAATATTATAATGGACACGTTCTACGGAGTAGGATGTTATATTGATCAACTACATACCGAAAAACCTAATTATCGGAATTGTAGAAATTTAATTTAAATTATGTACAAATGGTCAACACATTTTAGTATCAATGCTTCATATAATAACCTATAATATATTTCATTCTACGTAGTAAGTTAGTTGAATATCATTGATATTCATCTTAATCATTAATATATATTTTATTAAAAAATCAGTAGGTATGCCAAATAATAATTTTTTTTTGATTTCATGTTATAACATTAAAAGTATTTTGGATAATTACGTATAGGTCGAAAATTTGAAATTAGTAAATAAATAATTACTATGACTTTATTTAAAATATTTTGTTCGAAGCTAGATTATTTATGGATTTTTAAAGTAGTACATAATAATTGCGTTAAAATTGACATAATATAAATGTCTAAAATTTCAATAATTTAGGAATTTTAATTTAAAAATATATACTATCAATTCATGGTAGTGATTGGCTAATCGGTGATAACATCCAGTAATATATATATAATTTATTAACTATTACGATTTTAGAAACGATATAGTTATCAGAGAATTGCAAAAGATCATTTGACCTAGATTTATTTTATTTAGATTAATTGAATTGTATTTTACTATAGGTACTTAATAAATAAATAGTGTGTTGTTTCAATAATTATTACTAAAAAGTTGTTAAGTTCCACACAAAATAGGTAGGAAATTCATTTACTATTGCATTGCTACAAAGTTAAGAAGTAATTCCCACACAGTAATTTATAATTTGAATAATTTTATTCTTGAACAATGATTATAATAGGTACATAAAAATATTAGTTTGATATTTTTTTACGAATAATTCAAATTTTGTTTTACTTATTACTTATGTTTATAACATTTTATTGAAAAGTTATTTATAAGATATAATACAGAAGTAAATAAATAAATAGGTTTTAATCATATCATAATAATATATTCTTATATTTGTAATCTATAAAATATTTAAAAAAGACTACTACAAAGCATAAACATAATTTAATTTTGAGATGTTGTTTTAAAACGAATACCGTATTTAAGAAATAATGACTACACCACTAATTATAATATTATTTTCTGATGAATGCTAAACATTATAATACATTGTCTTATCTAAAAGTGAGAGTGATGGACCATAATATGATAAAGGTTATGCCGTATCCGGTCCATAATTCCATAATATTAAATAATACTCAGTTTTAATATTTTTATTTTAATGTAAAATTGTTGTTTCTGATATTTAACAAGTAAAATATATCGAACTTTTAGAGATAAACATTATTTTGTTTATAAATACTTTACCCATTAAGTCGAGTAATAGGTAGGTACTTAAACTCCAAAAGCATTATAATAAATTCTCTTCTGGGACCGAATATTTAACACATATTGTACCTACTAGTATGTATTATATTTTGGAATGAAAACAATTTATTTACGTTTAGTTTCTTATATTCCAGTAAATAATAATCCTATAGAGATTTTAAATGTCGGAGAGAAAATGTTTAGGTGAAATTTCATGGACTTTGTAGCACACAACTTAAAATAATCATCGTATGTTTAGGTAAATAATTATATATAAATATATAATGTTATATTTCAATTTAAATAGATAAAAATATTCTTTTTTTTTTTTGTTTTATTTTTAAAATTTAAAATTTAATAATTCAAATAAATATATTATAATATTGTAGGCTATTTGGCTAATGAAAATTCGAGTAGGATCTCATGATAATAATCTCTATATAACTAAAAGCATTTAATATTTGGATTAATTGAATAAGCAAAAAAAAAAAAAAAACCAAATAGAAAAAAATAAATGTGATTGATGAGCCACTACGACGGGCTACCTAAAAATAGATCATAATATGAAATATCAAATAAAAAGGAAATGTGTGTAATTATGTATCTAATCGATTCACCTAACTAAGATAACTTTAAAACTACTATTTTCAATTTAATTCAAACGAGATTTATGAAAATATCATTTGTAGTATATCTTCACGTAATATTAAGTAAAGAAATATATATGCATATAAAGGAAAAAATAAATGTCATTGTTATGAAAATGAAAAAATATTAAATATCATAAAATACGAAAATGACAAAAGACGCAATTTAAATATAAAATCCTAGCAGACAATAATAATAATAATAATAATAATAATAATAATAATAAACAATAATCTTATAGAAATAAAGAATTATGTTATTAAATAATAATTAGATGTTTATAGGGCAGTGAGATATAATAATCTGTACAACTTAAGAGAATGTCTACAAAGGTCACATTTTAAAAATGTTACGAAAATAAATTCTATATTTGATAAATAAACACTATGCAAAAAACCAACAATTCTCACTAGACTACAAAGAAAAAAATTATAATGTAAAATCAAACATTAAATATAAATATAGAAAAAGAAGAAAATATGTACCTATACAATAAAAATCGTTAAAAAATCTCGGCTGGAATATTTTTATAGTTGTCTGAAACTTTTCTTTTATCACGAATAATAAAATAGTAATATATTTACAATAAATACATATCATTCGTCAAGATTTGTATATTTTTATACACAGACTATACATTATGATGTATTGCACATATATAATATTATGAAAAAAATCAAAGAACTTAAGGTCCAAAGTATTAAAACATGGTGAAATGAAATAATGAGGTTAATAATATATTACCCTAATAACAATAAGAATAATAACACCAATAACAACAACAAAAATAATAATAAAATAATAGTATATCTATAAAGTAATTGCAGTTTATCATTGAAAATAAGAGACTGTATACAGCTGAAAAATGTAATGGCCATAAAACATTAGATATGCCTATAAGAAAAAATTAAAAAAAAATTGCCCATGAATTTGTTAAATACAGAAACGTTAAATTATTGAATACTTAATAAAACTTATAAGATTTAAGGAATTTAAAATAGTAGAAAAACAATAATTTAATATAATTTATATAGATATATCAACTATAATCATCGAGACATTTTTTCTGGATTATTCTTGCACTAGTCTCAACCCTCGTATGAAAAAATAATATAGGTAATATAATATAATATAATAATATACTACTATAATATTTTAAATATTTACGGCTAATTTCATGATTTATTTTTAAAAAACGAATATTGATAAATAGTATATAATGATAAATATCATACAATGCTACGAAAAAATAAATAACCTATAGGTATATAAAATGTCAATGAAACAAAATGCGAGATAAAATAATTAGGTTGAAAAATATACAGCCCTAATAGTAGTAGTAGTAATAATAATAATAATAATAATAATAAATAAAATGAATAAATAATAAATAATTGTAGTAATATGTTTATGAATATTACCTGAAAAAATCCTTGGAAAATGCGCGAGAACGGGAAAATGGGATGGGATGACGAGTGCTCTGCGTTCGCTGCCGATGCTCGTACGAGACTGTCGGTAGGCGCGGTGCGTGCGTTAGCGGGTATAGAACGAGCCGCAGCGAAACAATGACGACACAAGGGCCTCCTCTGAGATACCTTTCGGCGCAGCAACAACAGGTTTGCGATAATAAATAACAATGTAACGGAAAACGGTCCTTTTCACCCATCTTTAACCCCAAACATTCCGCATTCTATGTACGTAATAGTAATAAAAAAAAAAAAAAAATAGGCCGTGTCGATGATGAAATTATTGAAACAATATAATATCATGTGACGTCGAGAAAGGGGAGAGTGTATTATGTAAATTACGAAATATTAGATTAATAAATTAAAAATCAAAATAATATCTTGAAACTACATTAAAAATATTATTGGACATACATGTCCATGACATATATGTAAAATATAATAGATACCATACTTGTTAAAAAATACTCCGGAAAAGTATTAAATATATATATAAATATATATTGCATTTGAAAGTAAAGATAAGTAAAGTAAAGTAAAATCATTACGTTCAAAATACAATTTCTAAAGAAAGTTCAATACAATAATATAAGTAATTAAAAAAAAAAATAATAATAATAATAGAAAAACTGATAATCCCGAAAATTGTATTTTTTTATTTACCTTATTTTTATAGAACATTTAATAAAAACAATATTTTTATAAGATACACTAATATTTATTAGAAAAATACTAGAAAAATCGAATATTTACCTTTTCAAAGAACCAATTTACTATCCAAAAATAGGCTTCTTATTCTAAACATTTACTCGGCTCCTTCGACCCGAAAAATGTGTAGAGATAAAAAAAATCATTACCTTAAAAACAATATATTTTTGTTCTGCGCAGAATCTAATAAGAGTAACTAAAAAAATGTTTTTTATATACTTTTAAATACGTAGATACTAAATTTATTTCGACTATATACTATTTATTATAATTATTTTAGTTAAATATTATATGGTTAAATTAACTACATTTTAGTTGTAAATACTAAATATACTTATTTACTCCTACTATCAAATGATAATTTAAATTTGTAGTTATTTCAACAAAAAAATTATTGTAATGTCAACTACACAATTGTATGGTCACATTATATTTTATTCTACACTTAATATAGACAATTATTGGACAATAATATAATGTGAAGTTAAAACATTTTTATTTTAGTGTAAATAATTATTTAGCTTACCATTTCCTAACTATGTTTCAAATTGTCCAAATTATTTTAATATTTTAAACTTATTAAAATTAAAATTGTAATACATTTTAGTATTAAATAACTGATAGACTACTCGTTCGAGACGAGTAATTTGTTTTAAATTCTAAACTTCATTATCCTTAATATTATTAAATTTATTAGATGTGAATTTTAATAATTTCGTACTGGTTAGGAATTTAGATTGAAAAATTAGGCTTTTATTTAAATTATAACTTTGAAATGAGAATTATACTATTATTATTATAATTTTTATTCCTTAATAAAATTATTTTTCTTATTTCATAATATATTTTAGTATATAATTCATAATTATTTAGTTATAATATAGTCACAGAGAAAGCCAATTATTTTAAATATAGCTATTTCAATATGTATAAATTATTATACAGTTTTCTATTATTAGTATTACACATTAAAATATGAAGTAGAAGGAATAAAAATATATAGACAACCGTAATAACAGTTTAATTAATAAATAATATCCATGACGACTAGACAGTCTTGTAAACTTCACAACGTAAATTACCTATATAATACATTAATACTGTAAGCAAAGCTAGCGGAAGAGAGGGAAATCAGCACGTGCCAGGGTCTTGCGATATGTGGGGATTTGAGAAATATTTAGGGATTAGTTTTGCATGATTTTTGTGGAATTTTATGCGAATGATTAGTTGATTTTTAGAATGACTATTATTTTGCTATAATTTTCACATTACTATACATCTTTTTCACTCTTTTTGTATCATAAAACTCTTACTTCAAGCCACTGAAAATTTTCCTGAAACTATTAACTTTGTCAGCTATTCTATTCTTAAACTTTTTAATATATTCCATAACTCTACTAAGGTGATATTCTGATCCCGGGAAATTTAGATCAACTGAGGACTTTTTGATTGCGGATAAAAATGCCACATTTCTGTGAAGGTGATATTTTGTTTCATGCACATTTTGATTTTTAGAATCAAAAGTCCTTAGTATATCTAAATGTACCCTTAGGTAACTACTATGAATACTCTTAGATCAAAATATCCCTGTACATTTAAATATGTAGTATGGACTTAAAAAAATCTTATACCGTTTCTATTTTTAAAAAACATTGTAGAATATTGCATTTATCAGGTTTCATTGGAAACAAAATTTTTAAAATATTTTTCAATTTTTAATTTTTCTATTTTAACCTAATTTTAATTTTTTAAGATTTTTTATTTTTAGATTTTAATTTTTAGAATTAAATTTAATTCTAATTTTATTTAAAACATTAAATTAATATTAATTAAAAAAAAAATTTTTAATTATAAAAATATAGTAATATTAATAATATAATGAAGTTATTATTATTAAAATCGCATCCGAAATCTAACCAAACTTTGAAGCCGCGCCAGGAACATTTGAGGGGAATGCTAAACTCCGAATTCTGTATATGAATCTATACTTTTACGTCAAAATATTTTTTAAAATTTGCGATGAGCGAAAAATAAGTCCTTGCTCGTTAGGTTAGTTTGGTGAACTCGAATTCATTTGAAAAATGTTTGATTTCGAATAATTTTCCAAGTTCAAACTTTTTCTCGAGTTCAAACTTCTTATCGAGTTCAATTTTCTATTTAATCTAAATCGGTTCGGTTCAAATTTTTACCATTTAAGTTCGACTTTCAAACACAAACAGAACTCTTGAAGTTGATTCGATTTTTCGAGCTTCGAAATGTTCTTTACACTTTTAAATATATCGGATAATTCACTTGAAATATTTCAATATTACAGTTAAATTATTATACTATTTAAAGTTTAAATTGTGTAGGTTAAAGGAGAATTTTAATCCACGGTGATATGATTCTGAACATTTTTGATCCACAAATTAGAATATCCCTAAGATATTATATTTACTGTAATGTTAGAAATGAGAAAATTATATTAAACATTTTTAACGTATGGTTAGATGGAAATAACAAATGCTGTTATATCATGTCATTTTAATACATCAAAATAACTTTTTTCATTTTCAATTAACAATTTCAACCTATTCAAATTTGGTATGAAAAATTGTAAAACCTACAACCATTCAAATGAAAAACATATGTTTTTGGAAAAACATTTATTTTATTACTCCTATCAGGTTTTAATACATTTAATTCCGTTAAGTGAGTTTAATATCCGAGTAAAACTCGGGTTGGTTCTAAATCCAAAATTACCCATAATACAATCAATAAAATTTATTAAAAATTTAACTTTTTTAAATTAAAATGACTGTAATTTGTTAACTTTCGACTTAGAACAATGGTCAGTACATAAAAATTACTTAAAAATGTTACCTATTCTAAACCAAATGAAAAAAATTATTATAAAAGCGAGTTAAATATTGGATTCAAATTCAAGATTACCTAAATTTTTAAGACTTTAATTTCATATGAACAATTTGCAATATAGATTTAGGATTTAGACAGAAAGTATAGTTAATCATTTATGTAACTATTAGTAACATGTAACAAAAATAAATATATTATTATCATCATTTTATGTAAACATAATGTCATTTTGGTAATATTATCTTATTATAAGTGTGTTATTATACTTATTGAAATATTTTTCAGCAAGCAGTAATTTTTAATAATGTAAAAATTATCCTTGGACTCGGACTTCATTTTGAACGAGGAATTAGGTATCTCAAAATGTTCATAAATTAATTAAAATTTCACATTTATTGACTATGTTGGAAAATTGTTAAGACAGTTTTTATAATGAATATTTTTTGTATTTAATCCGATATTTTATGGAAAGTTCTCTGGTTGGGCCAGGAATTTATAAAAAGTGGTTGGGCTGGGCAAAACTGAAAAAACATAGACCACACAAGTCTTTACTATTTATGTATAATAGGTATGTATATTTGTATAAAGTATATAGGTACGAAGTTACTCTCTATCTACCTGATAATTACTACTACTGTAACTTCTATCTACTATTTGCTCTTCCGTGTCCCCTAATCATATAACGTCTGCTCTACCTGTATCTGAATGATTTTATGTACTTGTTAATTTTATCAATAAATTGATTATGTATTTAGAAAATATGTTGTCTATACTAAGTTGTAATTTGAAGATGATTTTTTTTATATGTATAATATTTTATCATTTTAGTAGCATATTTATACGAGTTTTAGGTGGAAAAATCAAAATGCATAAAGATGAATAATTATGTTTAACTTTTGAAAAATTGTAACCTTAAGCTACCTTGTCTTTGTTCTACAAATGTTAATACTTAATAACAAACAAAAAGTTATAATTATGCCACATCACTGTTATCTAAATCCGTTTGATATTTAATGGATATTAATGATGAGTATTATAATATAAATATATATATTGTACACAAATTCCTATTCATTTGACAAATATACTATTATAATATATCTACTCGACTGATTAATAATTAGTATATAAAACTGGGTTTTAGATTATTTATTATTATTTTACTTTGTAATTTTATGTTAGTAATTGTACTTTGTAGAAATAAATGTAAACATATACTTATTCGAAATTTCTTATCAACATCCGTTAGCTTTGAGTATATACCAATATAAATATAAACAACATTAATTAATAATATGGTTTATGGAGTCATGTGTAGTTATTATTAATCTCAGTCTATAATATTCTCTAATAAAAGTAATTTTGTATGTTGTTATAGCAATCATATAATAGATATATTTCCTTTAAATTTCCATAATTTCATTATAAAATTTTTGCAATGATATCATTTGTCAACTAATGATTTATTTAAATAAACAAATTATTATAATTTATTTATTATAAATAAGTTGATAGAATATTTTAATTCGTTAATATGATGTTAAACTATAATTCTGAAAGCATGTTATTCTCATTTATATACTATAAAACCTGGTTATTTATCATTAGTAATACTATCGTTTATATTTATTAATGAAAACTGTAACATAGAGTTTAATGACCTCTTTAATAGCTATCTAATTACATTGATTTATTGATAATGAGGTTCTATAATATTTAGTTCAATCTAAACTCATATAAGTCTTAGTTTATTTTAAGCACATATACGCTAACCGGATATACACTTTATCGGGATTAATTTAGCATTGTACCATGTAGATCCACAGTGGTATGATGTGATAAGAAAAACAATATGGATTATATATTAATACTGTTTCTCTGATATTTTCTGAACTTGATAAAGTTGGAATTGGCAAATAATGATGTAATATAATTAATTAGAAGTAATGTAGGTACATGTATCTACACACATACATTTCATATACTAATATTTAGATGTCTCTACATTGTATTTAGTTTAGAAATTATCTTTCAATAATATAAAGCCATAAAAATCAATAAGGGAGATTTTCATTACTAGCGAAATCAAAGAATACGTGGATAAAAATATAGTAGTATATTTATAGTATAATAATATAGTAAAAGATACTCAGGCTGTAGAAAAACATTATTCTTAAAATATTTTAGAAAGTAAAATAATGTTTTAATAATAATATTTTTATCACATCTCTATTATGATGAAATTATTAGGGAAATTTAACGGGGTAAAATTGTAGGGTAATTTAAAGATAAAATAATCAAAATAAATTATGTAAAAATTGTCAAATTTTCGAAAAAATGTTGCCTTTTTTTAAAACATTTTTTGGTTTTGAGAAAAACCAGTTATGCAGGAACTTATTTGTGGTCCGAAAGGCAAGGTAGCAGGTGAAACCTTGCAGTCCATTTAACAATTAAATCTATTAAAACCCTAAAAAGGTATACTTTACATAAACAATGTGTAGATTAGATCATCCTACAGGTGAAAACACCACGAAAGTACTCCAAGAAGCAATAATAATGAATATATACCTACGTGATAATTTATACATATCATGTATATCATGACTGTTGGTGTATGGTCCAAAACGTATCATGGTATAGAAATCATAATATAGGTAAATGCGACTTAATTATAAATGTATATATTTTCACTAGATCAATTACATTAAATCACATTTCCATGTAAATTTTGTAATTTAATAGGCGATCAGAATGAGTAGCAGCTAACTAGTAACTGAAAAAAATCAATATTTTTGGAAAGCCGAATTTCTAAAAGCACTTCGAACTAAAAAATAAATAAGAATTGTTTACTGAATTATAAATTACTATAGTCGTTTTTGTATAAACAGGAAAAACCTGTACGACCTACCTACAAGTATAATATACGAAAATAACCTAATAAATATTAAATTAGCAAATAGTGAGAAAATAAAAAAAGGGTAAAGATCAGTTTCACTGGTCGGTTCGTGTGTGCCTATAAAAATATTATAAAAACAAAATACGTAGTCAGTTAAATATATTGTGATATTCTAACATAAAGAGCCATAGAAAACAGGTCGCTATTAAATAAATGTGACAAATCCGACAGTTGTTGGCATCCGCGACTATATGAACAGTCGTAGAATATGATTGAAAACTGTGGTAAAACATCTAGTCTCGTAAATAATTAAAAAACATTTTAAACAGAGTTAAGGAAGATCTAAGTTTGGATAATGGAAATAGAGAATGGAGAATGCAGTAGAAAACAGGCCATAAGGAAATACAGAAATGAATGAAAGCGATGGGTTGTTGCTGCTTTATTCAGGACCTAAATAATTTATTAGACGTAATGAAGCAGAATTTAAACAAAAATTTTTTTGTAATTATTAGTTTCAATACTTAAAAAGTTTCTATTTTAAAAATAATTAATTTCAATTTATTATACATTTTTTTATTGCATTATAATAAAAATGTATGAAAAAGTACCTAGACCTATATAATATTTTGAACAAATTTAAATTTATTTTACTTAAATTATTATACTAAATTATCCTTAAAAATTCATTAAAAGTATATAATATTTACTTCTTTAAATTGTCTGATATAATAAATCGAATTTCGTACTTGAGATATGCATGTTAAGAAAAAAATTAAATTTTGTATTAAAATTTAAGGCCTAAAATAAATTATCAAATTTGGCGGTATTATATAAATATATCGAAGATATATCTACCTCACTAAAATAACAGTAAAACTATTTTGATTTACAAATGTATACATTTTTTTAGGTTTAAAATTATTGAAAACTACGAAAACTTAATACTAGGTAAAAAGCATATAATATAAAACGTTTACAAAATATATTCTCTGAATAAAAATTACCAAATATTCTCAAAATTTGAACTATAAACTTTTATATTCTCTTGAAGAAATAGCACCTATGTAGTATACATTTATATACCAAAACAAAAAACATTTTTATATGAGTTAAATAATGATTATTTCTCACTTATTATTTATAGAGCACAAATCTAGTGAAAATGTTTTTTATTTAAAAATTCACCAGATTATTATCAATAGTTAACCAAACTATATATATATATATATATATATTATAGCACATTTTTTTGGTAGGTACATTTAATTTCTGTCACATTAGAAATTTCATGTACAATAAAATAATTTTTTTTATGGATGGATATTTTTAATAAATATTTTGTGTAAAATAATGTAATATATTAATGTTGAACAGCATATGTCTATTGTTTATGAAATAATTTATAAACTAAATAAATGTAAAGATAATTATTTCTTGTTTTATGTTGGATTAAAAAAGTGAAAAATATACCTAATATTTATCTGGATTATTACTAATTGTCATCTACATGATTTTTTACGCCGTGTTATTTTATAGAATTAAACAATAGGTATATTATATATAGTATGTTACCAGTGTTAAGTCTAGATAAATACAATTTTATTTTTCTGGTGTTTCACGGTCTATTGTACTGTAAAAAATTCCTATTTTCCTCTACTGACCATAGATAGGTAAAAGTATATACTCATTTTGGTTCAGCTATATATAGTCGGGTCACTCGCAAAATTTAAATCTATAATATTCTTCGATTTGCTGTACAAGTGAAGTACTTCGCCGAAAAAATAGTATTGCAAATTAAATATATTATAAGTATATTTATATAAAATATATATTGTCAAAAAAATATTTGGAGGAAAATGGGATTTGCGAAGGGAAAGGAATTTTTTTCTTAGAGAAAAATGGTCAATTTATATCAACAATTTATAATTAAATTTCATATGTACCAGGTACCTAATTAATAATAAAAATTAATTGTTTTGCTCAGATTCCTTGTACAGTTTGACAGAAAACACATAATATTATAAAAATAATAATATGTATATTGTATATATAAAGTAAGTAGATTATTTAATTTCATTACAATTATTTTATAATAATATATAGATATATCTTACCCATGTTATTCAGTGGTGTATTTATAATTTTGTTGCACTAGGTACACAAAAAAATTGTGGTGCCTAAAAATACATCCTTGAAATGTAAATAGAGTTCATCAACCATTTTCAACCCAAATTGAATACTATATTTTTTGTTAATAACAATGTAACAATGTGTAGTAATATTATTAAAAAGTCTGCCCCCAAAAATGTCCAGGGCAATGGCTCTCATTATCTTCCTCTCTTTAAATACAACACTGATATTATTATTTTTCTATATGGAAGGTGAAACCAGCTTGCTTATCTGTTTTATAAATTTTATTATATTTAATACAAAATGCACGTTTATATTATTATTTACGGGTGCCTATATAATATAATAGTAATATAATATTATTGTTATATGTTATAGTTGGTCGTCGAATGTCTAGATTATTTGATTAAACGGGCGACAATTAAATTATTATAACATACTCGTGTTAATAGTGGCCATGCGCAACCGATCCGAATTTGAAATAACATAATTTGATATTTAATATGTGTTTACCCGGAAACAACAAATATACTATTTAAAATATAAATACTTTCATATAAATTTAGAAAATTAAATTAAAATATGCCTACTCATAAACATAACTAAAATTATAATGGAAATCATAATAACTAAAAATAAGTATCTAGATGAGTAAAAGATTTATCTAAGATAATAATTTAGATAACTTGTCAAATTTTATCTAGATAAGATAAAAAGTAAATAAGCATTTATCAAGATAACTTATCTAGATAGATTTATCTAGATAAGTTTTAACATTACATGTTACTGTTTAACTTTTGAAGTTTAAATGTTGATTTTTAGCTTTATACATAAAATTCAACATTTCTTCTAGCTTAAAAAAAATCAAATATAACTCGTGTTTTTTTGATGTTCGATGTTCTGATTTTTTTGGATTATCACAAGCACTCAATACTTGTAAATGGCATTTAATTTTTAATAATCTAAATATTAATGAAGCTACATCACGATTTTATTCAATTATTATCTCTTATATTAATAGTTTTGTCCCTAAAATCACCAAAAAATCTTTCCTTTATTTCATGGTATAGTATCTAACTACTTGAAGCATATAATTATCCGAAAAAAGATTGTTCATAAAAAATTTAAATGTTATAATAACTTCGATGATTATAATATATTTAGTGACTTTTGCCGTAAAATAAAAATTGAATCTATTTCTTCGTATTAAGTTTACCTAACTCGTACTCAAAATGAACTACTCCATAAGCCAAAACGTTTTTGGAATTTGTACGATCTAGGAAACAAGAAGATTCTTTTGCGCAAACTTTGGTTCAATAATATTTTTGCTAGTTCTGCTCAAGATATTTCGAATCTTTTAATACATTTTGTAGTTCTGTATATGTTCCGAAAGATCCTTCACATATTCCCGAAATTTCTTTTTTATGTGACTCAGTTGATTTAAATATTATTGATTTTACAATTTGTGATATTTTTGAAGGTTTAGGTCTTCTTAAGCCAATATTTTCCTACGGTCCCGATGGCATTTCACCTATAATTTTACGTCATTGTCGTTATTCATTAGCTTTACCCCTTTATATTCTATTTGGACTATTTTTATCCCCCAGTATTTTCCCTGATGTATGGAAATCGAGCTATATTCAACCAATACTTAAATCCGGTAATAAGTCAAATATTGAGGACTATAGACTATAGACCTATTTCAATTTTATCTGCAATCCCAAAATTTTTTGAAAAATTACTAGCCCTATAAATAAATTTATTATTTAAAAATATTTTTGTAAATGAACAACATGGTTTTAGACAAGGTAGGTCTACACACACAAATTAAGTTTCATTTCATTCTATTGTGCTCGAAGTTATCGAATCTGGTTCACAATTCTATGTTATATATAGGTATCGATTTCAAAAAGGCATTTTACAGTGTCAATCATATTTTACTTTTTAATAAATTAAAATATATTGGTGTTTTCGATCCTTTAATATTTTGGTTTAAATTGTATCTCACATCCTGCACACAAATAGTTAAAATCCATAATTATTTTTCTTCACCTATATTTGTCACTTTTTGTGTCCCACAAGGTGGGTATTTTTCTCCATGGTTATTCAATGTATTTATTATTAATGATGTGATTTAATGCTTTCTTACTTGTAATTTTTAATTCTGGCAGATGACCTAAAAATATTTAATGTTATAAATAATGTTTCCGATAGTATCGACCTTCAAAAATGTTTAAATAATTTCTTCCAATGATGTTTACAAAATGATCTAACCATAAATATTAATAAATGTAATTATATCTTTTTTTCTCGGTCACACACTCCTTTTACTTTTTATTATAATATTAGTTCTATCCCTCTTATTCCGGTATCATTTATTTAAGACTTAGGTGTTATTTTCTTTTCTGACTTATCTTTTAATAATCATATAGATTTCATTTGTCACAAATCCATGAAAATATTTGGTTTTATAAATACTTCGGGTTTTTCTAATATTCACACGTTAATTACTCTGTATATATCGTTGACACATTCGATTCTTGAATATGCTTCTATAGTTTGGTCTCCTTTTAATGTCTCATCTATTGAACGTATTAATAAAATCCAAAATAAATGTTTAAAAGTGGTATCATTTCGTTGTGGTAGGTACTAACTCAATTTATTTAAAATCTCTAACTGAGAGACGTATCAATTTTGATGTTACTTTTATTTTTAAATTATGTAATGGTCTTATTAATGCTCCCGATTTACTCTCAATGTTACCTTTAGTTGTTCCCTTGTATAATTCAAGACACCTTATTACTTTTAAAAGTGAGTTTCATGCAACTTATTATGGTTATACAGCCCCTCTTGATCATACTTGTCGTACCCTTAACAATATTAGTAATGTAGATTTATTTGATTTATTTGATTCACCTTCATCTATTTTGAATAAACTGTAACAACTAACAATATCTATTACTATAATCATTGTATATGTACATATTGTTCTTAGTTTGTATGTTTTTTCTTTGTTATTTTCTTGACAAAATTAATCTGTACTGTATACCCTTGAGGCGTTGAACATATATATATTATATATATATATATATATAAACAAATAAATAAATAAATAAAATAACTCTAGTAAAAGTATAAATAATATGTGTCTATGTATATAAAAAATTAATAAATTAAAATAATGTTATATAAATTAATTAAGAATAAATGAAAAATTTTGTTACATATTTTATTAAAAATAAGTAGATACATACATATATATATATATGTACATATTTTGATTTTCTTTTATTACTGCTGACGTCAGTATTACCACCACCCATCTCTCCAGATGCCAGATCCCTCCTCCCCCCTATTAGCATACGTAATACTGTACACCCTCTTTAAAACAAAACATTATTTTACATTTTTCGAGATAATTATTTGCAGCGTATTAGCTGAGTATACTGTATACGAGTATGACCTAATAATATGATCTCCCTTCCTCCAGATGAACAACTATCAAATGAACGCCACTATGTGTTTTTGCCAACAACTCTACATGCATTTTGTTTTTATTAGCCGAGAACGTAGTCTGATATAATTTTGGTGGTGGTATTTACTCTCTAGGCACAAAATTAAAAAACATTGAAATAAAAAAAAAAAATGGACGGTAACTGCACAACCGATTATTATACAGGAACCAGTTATATGTTTACTATGATCGGTAATATATAGGTAGGTAGTATAGCGACTTGGTTTATAATATATCTGAAAATCGATGTCCGAAATTACTCCCACTTATAATTTTCAATACATTTTGCCATTGAGTATTATAGGTCATATTAGCGTTGTATAACCGGATTAACGGAAAATAAATAGGCAATTTATGATTTGCGTAATCTTTACACAGAATTATGATTTTTAATATTACTGTACATTGACCTATTATAAAATTTAATTTGAAGATAATATATGATCGGTTGTCGGTTTGTTTTTTATAAAACTTTAATTTTACATATATATGTAAATATATATATTATATAATATATACCTGTATATACGTATATTATATATAGCAGATAATAACTACTTAAATATTTCTATAGATTTAAAAAGTGGAAATATACTGATATGATAGGTTTGATGAGTAATGGTTGTGTTTTTAAATTTGATAATAAGCTAATTTACTATAAATAATTTTATAAAGCCAGTAAAATCAGCAAGTCAGTAGAAGTGGAAGCACTTTGCTCATTGGGTAGTATATAGGTGGTGTATATATTTAATTTGAAAGAAATGATAAATAATTTCTTTCAATAAAACGATTCTAAATACAATTTTTGAGAATATAAAATGACTATTACTATTTACATTATATGGGCTAGATAGAATAGAATATTTATAGAATTATATGCATAGATATTCATATATATATATATATATATATATATATATACATTCATATGCTATAATAAATATTTAGTGTGAATTTTCATTTTCCAATTTATAATAATTTTCGGTCTTTTTTGTAGTTACATATATTATATAATATCATCTGTATAGTCTATCACTATGACTAATTTATTTGTTATTTTATACTTTATAACAACTTTTCGTGATATTTTACTTTAGAAAAGTTTACTTAAGTTAGTTTTTCTTTACGATTTTGAAACCTACAGAGAAAATTAAAATAATGGTTCATATAAATTACTAACTATTAGCGATTTCTTATAAAAAAACCACTATACTAGGATAATTTTACTTTAATCTTTCTGAGCAAACTTGCGTATACATACAAAAACTAAAAAATTAAAAATACATCATTGTAAAGCCAATACATTCTCGCTATGCTCAGAATTTAAAAATAATCTGTAGTGATAATTTAGAAATTAAAATATATCCAATATTAGAGAAAGCAGACAATAAAAATAGAATAACATACATTTCTCACATAATGTCCAAAAATTAAAATAGTGTTGTGACATTTTAGGTGTACATTTTAGTTCGGTGAATTAAAGTTTAAATATGTTTTCAAAACATTTTTTAAAATATAAATTTTAACAATATATATATTATAGTATTCGAAAAATATTTTTAAACAATAAATAAATTATGTTCTTCATAAGATATTTCAAAACATTATGTAATGTTATATTTTTTCTGAAATTCTTTAATAACATTTAAAATTGTTTTGTGTGTAAAGACAAGTTGATGATATTTTGAGTTTAGAATTTTGTTTGTGGTAATCATACTCATACTTTTATGAAATAAAAAAATAATAATAATAATATGCTGGATTTACTTCATAAGTAATAAAGAATAATAGGTCGTATTTTTATACTTTTATATGTATAGTAGGTTGTTTGATTTTTATTAGGATATGTACCTATTAAATTATAATAATTATTTTCTTTTATGTCTATTTATCATTATAAATTTTATATTTTATTATAAGTAATAATTAATTTCATAATATTTGTTTAATTCATTATTAATAAATAATATATTATAATTATTATGATTACACTAAAATATATATTTAATAATTCAAACCATTTTATATTATCTGTATACATATCTATATAATGTCAGTTCTTAAGAAAAATACGATATATTAATATTATATTAATAAACAATAACTCAAAATTCTTATAAAAAATAAAATATACTAATTATTTTTTAAATTTAATATATGCAAAGAAAAATAAAACTGATAGAAAATTATAAATAGTACCTACATATTAATTTATAAATTATTGGTACATCGTTTATTAATTTATAGGTGATATTTTGAGTTTTATATTTTTTTCATATATTTTATATAGAATATAGATTTCCCGTTAAAAAAATAGAATTTGGACCACAACAAGTTTAAATAATGTAATTATTTGAAATTTTTTTTAATTGTTAAGACATTTTAAGATTTTTATTAAAAAACAAACTTAGACCACTTTTAATATTTACGAGTTTTTAATACGTTTTAGTACAAGTATTGATTACTTCAATATAAACAATATCCGGATATCAGTTTATTTTTATATATGAACACTAAAATATTATATTTTATTTAAAAAAAATATTTACCCTGATTTAAACGAGATTTATAATTTATTCAGTCACTTTACCATTTATTTGTAGATTTATAATTATATAAATTTCAAAATCAAATATAATTTTAAAATATTCTGATTTATTTTCAATAAAATTTGTCGAGCTTTAAAACACATCTTGGAAAAATAGTTAATATCTTATAAAAATATAAGAAAAATATGAAATATTAATAGAAATTATTTATTAAATGAATATAAAAAATCACACACATACACATATAATATCAATATCATCAAAAAACATATATATAAATATGAATAAAATAAAAATACCGGTGATAACAGATCAGTTACTTAAACTTATAATATCGAATTTAAATTAACTCAGAATATAATTTAATATACATTTGATCTTAAACCTAGATTAGTTAAACACTAATTTAACCAATGATTGATAAAATGGTCATTAATCGATATACACTAAATATTCAAAAGGTACCTAGTTAATTATATTGCAGGCAAAAAATAACACAAGTAGCGTCAAAAGTTTATAAATTTACCGAGTTTCATGACTACTGACGCTATTCTCGAACTCCAGGTCAAAATAACGTTCACCTGCACAAACTATTGCATAGGCCAAATGGAGAGCATTAAGTGAACCCCCATTTTACAGTGCATTTAAGTGCATAACAGAAATTATTCCTTTTATATATATAAAATATATAATATTTTGATAACTATCATTTTTAAATCTTTAGAAATCTTCAGTGTTTAAAAGGTCTTTCAAGTTTCAGATGCGTTTTTGGTACATTTCTACATTTTAAAAAATAGATCATTTTATTAGCATAGAACACAATGATTCAGTGATCAGTATACTGTTTTTAAGATTTAACCAGTGAAATTTAAAGTGTTTATGTCAACATCATCTATTATTAGAACATTAGAACATTCAAAAATATTTACCTACCTTGTTGATGTAGATACTTACAGCAAACACTAAAATAAATAAAAATATTTCTGTCAAGACAAAAAGGTTCTAATTTATATTATATTATATTTACTAGCTATTGATTTTTGATGATATTACAACCTTTCATTTTCTTTATTTATGAACCTATAACACATTTGTATAACGTCGGTACTGGCTATTTTTTTAAGGAGCAAAGTATAAGCCATTTTAATTATAATATGTTGTGTGTTGTGATCAATATTTGTCCGCAAAGTATAATTTTTTATAGAAAATAGCATCAGGCTACTTAATATACGATAAATATTTATACTATACACTAATTTAAAATGTTAATAAAATTGTTGATTTTCAAAAATACTGGATATGGAGATTTTTCCAATCTACTGATTTGTAATTTCGTTCAATTGTAGATATTTATAATATTATTTATATAAAGACCAATTCATTTTCAATCTACATACTAAATATATTATTGTTAATTAATATTAAAAAAATATATTAATATAAAATATATATAAAAAAAAACTTAATTTATTAGTATAATATTATAATAATTTATTTATTTGTAATTAACGCCAATCGGCAATTATAATAATGTACATTGTATATATATATATATATATATAAAGATTACAAAAACAAATTAAATGTGATAAAACAGT